>BQNB010173108.1:2268-13393 GCA_026074375.1 Tanacetum coccineum
TTCGCTCGCACTTGTCCCCATGAGCGAATCTCTCTGTAATCTTTTGGCATGGCATAAACATTTTGCAAAATGGCATGCCGAGTACAACACCACTTGTTATATCCATATCGCCAGTGATTGAGAAGCCTGAAATAATAGAAAAATTCCCAACAAAAATAGGTATGTCAATCAAAGTCCCTGCTAGATTCTTCCCTTCATGATCACCCTTGTCCTTAATTATAGAATTATAAAAATGCTTAGTCATGATACTAATGGAAAAGGAAGGGAGGAAATCAGCATTAACATGTCTATACCCAATCATATAAGAAAATTTCATTTTGTAACAACTTTAATAAGTAGGCTCATTGACAAAATCAAGGGTTGGCTTAAAATCATCTTGATTCATTCTAGGTTCTAGAGGCATATCTAAATCATTTAATTTAATATAATTACCATATAGTGGTTTGAATGATTCATTAATAGCCTCTCCTACAAACTCAGTTTTGGAACCAAGATCCATTCTTTCTTTTACCATATAGACCCTTCTAATTATGCTGGTAGCTGGTTTAATACTTTTGAAAACAAGTTTCTCTTCCCCAACCCTTAAAGTAAATTTTCTTTTGAAAACATCTATCTTGGCATGAGCGGTAGATAAGAACGGTCGTCCGAGGATTAAGGGGACATCGTCATCCTCGGGTATGTCCAATATAACAAAGTCTATGGGGAAAATAAATTTACCAATTCTAACTAGAACGTTTTTAGCAATACCCCTTGGATGTTTAATTGTTCTGTCAGCCAGTTCAATAGTTAACCTAGTGTGAGCTAAATCACCTAGACCAAGGTTGGAGTAGGTAGAGAATGGCATAACACTAATACTTGCTCCTAGGTCAACAAGGGCTTTATCAAAACAAACATTATAAATAAAACAAGGTAGAGTAAAGCTCCCTGGGTCTTTTTCTTTCTAAGGCAAGATGTGATCATAGGTTTCCTGAATCTTAACTTCACGTGCCTCTTTCCAATCATCACAGCGGTAACCATGTAGTCGATTAGGAAACAGAACTGTTTCGGAAGATAAGCTACTGTACTGTGTCTCCGATACGGTGTATGGTCCTGATCCGATACGGCGTATCACAGATGAATTAGCTTTAGCAGTTGAGATCAATTTTACATGGTCCCTTGGGTTTGGTTCTGTTGAGCTGGACAGAATTCCGATTCCTCTTTCTTGTAAGACTTTGCTCATTTGACCAATTTGAATTTCCAAGGTCTTAATCGACGCTCCTTGATTTCTTATAGCTGCATCGGTAGAAGCTCGAATTTCCTTGATTATGTTCGAGTTCTCTTCGTGTCTCTTTGCTGACTCAGCCATGAATTTGGTCAGTGATTCCTCCAAAGTTTGTCTTCGATCAGGGTACGAAGAATTTCTGTTGTTGCGTTGGTAGAATCCTAGCCCCGCTGCTCTATATTGTCCTCCAGGTTGATAGGGTGCTCCAAACTGTGTGTAGTAAGCCTCCTCGAGAGTTTTCCTTTCTTCCTTGAGTGGACAGTCCTTTGTGTAGTGTGGTCCTTTGCATAGTTCGCATCCGACATGAGCAACGTATACTTTCTCGTTGACCTTTTTAATTTCTCTCCTTAGGCTGTTGAGTTGGGCTTGAATAGCAGCTAGTCCGTCAAAAGTTTTAGTACTTTTGGTTTTTGAGGATGTTCTGTTGTGCCATTTCTAAGAGTACTCGGCCATTTCTTGGATGGCTACTTTTGCATCAGCAACAGTTTTAGTGGGAATGGCACCTTTTGAGTCAAGGATCTGTCTAGTAGAAACTTTGAGCCCATTATAAAACAAGATTACTTCCTGCATATCAGTCAAATAGTGCTGGGGACATTTAATCAAGAGTTCCTTAAATCTTTCCCATGCTCGGAAAAGGCTTTTGTCTGGTTCTTATTGAAAGTTGTTAATTTCCTCCATCTACTTTGCAGTACGAGCAGGTAGGCAGTACTTGTTTAGAAACTTCATTTTTAGGGTTTTCCAATTTGTAATCAAATTATGTGGCTAATTTCATGAGGGTTCTATAGCAAAAAACTTTTATATCCTCATATAAGAATTACAGTTACATATGTTAATGAACTTTTTGGTCAATTTATCTCATTAACTATAATAAGCTAACTCAAACACTAAGCATGAGCCTAAGCACTAAACACTATATTTTTCCGTTAAGCATTTCTTTCGTATTAATCACCTGTACAAGACCAAGCACATCACGAAATATGGGAAATGAAAACACTCAGATCACTCAACTAATCTAGGGTGTAACATTTAATTGGTACGCTCATTTGCTCGTTCGTGATTAGTTTCATATCATATGCTTGGCAAGGATACATATCTCCACCACTAGAGATAAGGAGAAACAAGTTAAAAGGTAAATTGGGTAATTAGGCTTAAGTTTGATCATTCAACAAGCTTTACGAAAAGTACCTGGTATGTGCTTAATTACACATACCTTTTACCTTTAAAAACGAGCTAAAATAACCAAAAACGGACTTAAAATGCCAAATATATGCTTGTTTTGCTAATTGTATTGTGCAGGAACGGATATCTAAGAAAAGGACGAAAAACAAAGCCAAAACGACAAAACCGGACTCGGAATGGAAAAGACTGTGAAAGACAAAGCCAAATCGAAGCCGAAAAGTCAATCTATAGTATACAAGAGATCATAACACAAGTAATGGATGATGTTGGTCTAATATTGACTTAGAGAGGAAAAAGTCTTTTGAGAGAAAAGTGCAAGTGAAAATGGATTAGTGAAAATGTAAAAAACAAAAAACAACCCCTTCCCATGAGTGGGGGAAGGGCGATATATACTAATGATTCCCTTTTTTTTTTTTTTTTTGGACTACGAGCTATGCTATACTAATGATACATGGGTGTGACCGAGGACTTTTTTCAGAATCATAACTTCTCCCCCTAAGGGAGGTCACCACGATAATACATTCTGAATTCTAGCATTCTACTGCATTGTCCTTCTGTTTGTAGTCGTAGTGTTTGATTATTCAATTTTTCGGTCTTTATACATTATGTAGATGATTTGTGACTTGTTCTGGCTTGTGTGATCTTTGAGCTTTCTTTGAGATCATTTTCATTCTTTGATTTCTTAATCCTCCTTTGTTAGTAGCATTGCCTTCATTGTGATATGTGACCTTTCGGACCGCATGCTACACTTTTCTTGATCATGAAATACTTTCGGAGTTGCGGTAAGCTGAGTTTGTAGGTCATTCAGTTGTCATTGTGTCTTTACATGGGAGCTTTAATAGTGAGCATTTGCGTGTGAATTGACTCTTCTGGGAACGAGGTGTCTAATCTGTGTGTTTTTTCTTGGATCCTGTAATAAAAGCCGTAATTAGAATAAAGCTGTGGGCGGAATCGGCTTTGTCGGACATTTGCCGAGTCTGGTTGGATTAACCTCCTGATCGTGAGGAACCCGTCTAGTGTCATGGTTGGATTCATCTTAAGACGAATACTCCTTGACAGGATTTCCGTATAAGTATCAGATCATTTTTGATGTGTAACCAACAGAATTATCATACTTGTCTGTTCTCTTTATCGGAAACGTCTCAAAGCAGACAGCACGATAAGAGTGAATCGGTTAGTTACGTCTCTTACCGATTAAAGATAAAAAGTTGATTTGAAAATCAATCGACGTGTTACTTGAGAAAGAATTTTTTTTTGTGACACATCAATAGCGTTTTATTGCACAAAATCAAATTTTATCATAAATCCGTTTGTTTTGAAAGGTATACACAATTAATATGCTCGAAAATCAATTGTTGAGCACATCGAGAGGTTTTCCAAGCCGATCCGTCAATTCACATTCTGGAACAAGTTTGATTCTCAAGGAATCGCACCATTGTTGCTTTCCATTTGTCACACGCATAATCCATAGTGGATCTCACATGTCACCTACCAGGAGCTTGTTTGATGTTGGCTCTAGAAGGATTTCCATCTTCATCGTGAGTACTATTGTATCACTCGGATGTTCTGGCAATACCACGAGGATAATGCGAAGGACTCTTAAAATCTTTACTAGTTGTCACAATGTGTGAGAAACAAGCACATTATGGATAAGTGTCCTAGCGAGACTTTTGGATGATCTCAAGGCTCTAGACTCAATAGTGCATTTTTGGTTTTAGTGGACGGAGGCTGGAGCGGACTGCCACCTTTTCAATATCGACTAACTCGGAGTGAGTGAGCGATTAGGAATTTGTATTGATCTCGTGGAGAAATGAACAAGTATCTTTGAGTGGATCTTGAGTAGCTAGGGCGAGGGTTGTGCAGAGTATCACTGGGACCTGATATTGTCTTAATGTCAGAATCAACCTTGTGATACTGCCTGCTTTATGTATTGACCGGCCGGTTTTGGCCTATGTTTAAGGAGGGTGCTTCTTTTCACCCATTATCTTTAAACATTTCCTTTCATTCTTTCAACCCATATTCTGAAGCTTCGAGACTTCATTACTAGAACCTTGTTGGGTTTATTCCAGTACTAGCTCCATCTCAGTCCGCCACTATTCCCTTCTTTCTCACATAACTCCTTTTGTAATCATACTAAGGACATCTACACTAACTAGTGGATTGTCCCTGGGTAGATCCCTCCGGCTCTGGCGGGATCATGGGAACATGTACCTAACCATACCATCCTTATAACTCCGATAAAGTAAATACGGGGTCGGTCTTTTGGTACTGTTCTCTTCGCCATCATATACCATTCGCTCCCCCTTAATATGTGCATCGATATTCGAAAAGTTTAGCCATATAGAGGAGCCTTACCACTTGCAGTTTACAAAGATAAATTTTTTATATCAGGATTTTATACTGAAATCACATTTTTCTACCCGAGCAAAAATTTCAAATAGTTGTGATTTTGGGTCTCATTTGATTTAAGTTTAAGGAAAATTTGGGAGAAAGAGTGTCCGGGTTTATAAAATCCGGGAATTAATGATGAGATGTGTTACTTAATATACAAGCTAACGTTCAGTTTTTAGATACTACATAGTAATGTACATTTTACTACAAGGATTTTAAATAGACTACCCATCATTCGGTTCTTTTCCGCAACCTGGTAGTCGCCTTCTCGGGATCCTTTCCACCCACAAAGCTCTCCGATTCGAAGAGATTAACGTCGTGTCTTTAGCGTTCTGGATAGCTGAAAATGAAGTCCTTGCTTCCTGTCCTCATCTTTCTTTGACCAACAAAAAAATAAAAAAATTTTTTTTTGGGTGTTCATCACCTGATTTCCTGTTGATCTGGATTCCTTGACTCTATAGCTCCAATGCTTCTGTCAATCTGTTGCAGGGGGGGGTGGGGAGTTTTGGGGCCATCATGAATTGTGTATTTCATTGAACTCCATGATCATCTGAAACCCGTATCTGTCTCTGAATTTTTGTGAATGCCCTGGAGAATCTATGCGTGTTGTCAGCTTGAATTCAAAGCCAGTGGCTTCCCATCGATGTTTGGTGAGGGTTTAGCTGTGTCTGGTAACTCTCAATTCCCAGCTGAAAGTCTTCTACACGGTGTCTAATAACCAAGTTTCTGGTCCATAGGTTGACAGCTGTAGTGAGAATCTTTTTGTCTTCGGGTGATAGGTGGTTCAAGTGACCTTGAAGATTTAACAGGTACAGATCTTCAAATCAATTCGGGGTACTGTGTTTGAAGTCCTTTCCGGCTATAGTGTATTCTTTGAGGTAGCTCGACGAAGGAATATTTTCTTCATGTAGTTCGTACAATACATGAAAAGACTTCGATTGGACAGGCGCTTAAGATAAGCATATGATTCCTTACTGATCACGGCGGTCTCCTTCTCAGTGATAAATCGGTCAATGTAGAATCGTTGTCGTTGAACCCACCAATGAGAGATACCATAAATCAGCTGCAATGGTCATACTTGCAGTCTCTGATTCCAGAATGATCAGGCACACAGTCGTTCCAATCCAAATCAAGGTTAATATGCCGCTTCATCTTCGAGATTGACAGGTGGTCTTGTCCAGCTTTGCGACCATATCGTAAATACTCCAGGGTCTTTGTTGAAGAAGAATTCCGGTTGTATGGTACCTGGCACTGGTTCACCCTCACTAGTGAAGAGGCTTGCTGACGTTGTACCTGATGATTGATCATTCCACCTTATCAGTAAGAAGTTTGTGGCAATTCTTCCATTTGGAATTGGGGTGAATCACGTAGGATGAAAACACTTTGATGATTTCGAATGCGGGGCCTTAATGGTCTTGGGAGTTAGTAGTAAGTAAGATACAGAGATTCCTCTGTTGATTTACAAAACCATTCCATAAATGTCGGCCATATCCCCGGTTTGAGCAAAGTAGGCGAGTTCTCCTGTGGCTGCGATTTGTCGACTTCAGAGCAAGGCCCAGTTGTGTGTTGGCAATGGACAGTTCAGATGATCGGGAATAGTTACCACGCAGTTTGGTCGTGGACGCGTCTTATTAGTTGTCTTCAGTGAGAGGTTTCCACCAGCGTTTGTCTCAGGTTGACTGTAGAACATGATCACGTTCCTACTTCTTCATGACTAGAGAGTACTTGTTACATTAGCGGTGGTGTCGCATCCATTATAGAAGATCGACAGGAAATCTGTGTGTTGTGATTGACGGCTTATTTCTGGGAGTCTGTTGTTGTCCACGCAGAGTTCTTCAGATGTTGCAGCTGTGTCTTTGAGGAGGAAACTTTGGGGCTGCTATCAGTGGACTGTTGACTGATCTTCCTGACGAGTGGATGAGACTGGACCGGTGTGGAGGAGGATCTTGGGCGTATCGTAAGCTCGGTTGTGCCAGAAGGCGCCTGATGGCTGTCGGTGGTGGAGGAGGAAGGTGGTGGTGAGAGGCGACCCAGGGGGAGGCTTTGGAGATTCTTGCTTACCTTTCTTCTTAGTTTCCTTCTGAGCCTTATCATCATCAAAGACCTCATCTTCATCACGATGGATTGAGCCCTGTAGTGCTTCATATGCCATTCGGTGTTCAGCATGTCCCTTGTCGTAATTCTCCTCCAACATGCGTTGGAGCAGAATTTCTTTTCATTCAGTTGAGGGCGATCCTTATTGAATCGGCTCGAAGAGGAGCTTCCCATTGCCTGTTTTACAGATAAACGAACCACATCCTAACCGTTCTTTATTTTTCAGGTCAATCTCATGTGATTCAATAAACTTCGACGTCTCCTTTCTGATCATGTTGGACCAATCCATGGTCTCCAACTTACGGATCCTGCTCCCCTGTTTGTCTAACCGTGATTCCAGAGCTTGATTTTCTTCTACCCTGTCTGCTATGTGTTGCTCGAGTTCACCCATGCGCTTAATGAGAAGCGACTCTGATGAACTTTGTTGAAGTTGAGGTGGTAGTGGAAGAGTTGTTGTTGTTGTTGCTGCAGTTGTGATTGTGGTGGTTGGTAGGGCACATTGAACATTTGGGTGAATGAGGTCTAGACACGAGATTCGTTCACTGGAGAGTGATGCGGAGTGGTGATAGGTGAGTATTGCCGAATAGTGACAGGATGCCATTGATCAGCCCTAGTGTCAGCTGTTGTCTTCTCTTTATCGGCCTCAGACGGTTTGTCATTCAAGGAATTGATCACCAATGCTGAAATTTTGGCGAGATGTTGTTAAAGAAAGACAATGTCCTGTAGAGCTTCGACAAGGTCTTCTGGTATCTCCTTTTCATTCAACCGTGAGTTTCATATTTCTTATGCCACATCAGGTTATAGTTTATGCCGAGGGCCGTGAACCATCACTCCATAATGCTCAGGTTGAGGTGACTGAGGAGCCTGCGTGATTCACCTCCGATTGGTTCAAGGTTTTGGTTCAGCGAGAAACCACTCGGAGTTGGTATTGGTAGAGATTCAGCAATGTTTGTGTCATCAGGGGTTTGGGCAGCTGTGGCCTTCATCACGTGTACCAGGGTCTGATTCATCCTGGCCTCCGTCTTGATTACCACTTCTACCCACTGAAGGCATTTCTTCATCAGACTCCGTATCACTGCCAGATAATCCTAGTTCAGCATATAGAGAGGAAGTCTCTTGGTCTGCTGATTCATGTGGTACGGGAGTATGTCTCTGAAGGATATACTGTTGTGCCGAGCTCTTCTTCTTTGGAGTTTGGAGATTGAGGAGAACTTGGGCTGGCATTGTTCCTCCTACTTTCTCTTTCCCATTTTCCTGGCACCTCTGGTAGAGGGTTGAAGTTTCTCAGTGTTGTTTCCCTGAAAACCTCAGGAGGGAGAGGACCCTTTGTATTGGGTATGATCTGTTAAATTTCTTGCCCAAACCTTTTGAGTATTGCCATCCTCTGAGTCGTGTCTTCAAGCCTGGGTTTAGCAGCAGGAACCCCTTCGTCAATGAATTCATCTACCAACTGCTTAGAACTCTTAACAGTTCTCTTCTTAACCACTTTCCCCGCCTTAGCACGTTTGGCTAGTGGTGGGGCCTCAGACGATTCTGACACCGGCTTGCGCTTCTTCTCCTGAGGTTTGGCCGGTGCAGGCTTAGGCTTCTTGGCTGTAGTTTTAGAAACGGTTGGTTGCTTGGTTGCCTTTGGTTTTGCTTGTTTGGTAGGCTTAGCTGGCTTTGGTGCAGGAGATTCAGGATCACTCACTTCTTCACCCGCGAGATGTCTTTGATGCTTTGCAACTTTTTCCAGATAAGCATCGTAATAGTCTGATCCTCGAATGACGTCATTGATGAGTTCATTCGGTATAGTCATCCCAAAGACTTCCCGTTTGGTCCCCTTAGCACTGAACTTGAGATTACCTAGTACAGGTTCCTCTGTAGGCAAGTGGAGTGGAGACTCGGGTCTTGGGTGGAAGTTGTGCAGCCGTTGCAGGTGAAATATGATCAACTTTGTGAACCTGATACTCGGGATAAGGATAAGAGTTGCTTTCTTCTTCCCCAGAGTATGTTGTGCCAAATTCCTTTTGTCTTCTGTGAAAGTGTGGATGGATTGAGTAAATTCTTCCCACATCCTTTCAGCATAGTCGATGTGAGCTCGATTGACAACACCCCAAAGGATTTGTAGCACTGGGGCTCTTGGCCTTTCAAATCCAGAAGTCTTTCCCGTAAGGCACAGATTGATAATGGTTGTGAGTGCCCTCCATGGTTGGAACATGTCATTAGTGGTGACATTAGACAAGTGTATGACTTCCTTTGGATACCCCAACTTATTGACAAACTCAACAAGAGTATCAGGAGTTGGAGGAGGAGAGAAGGCCCGGTTGTTGTCGACTGGCGTGATCTGAAGAGCGTCTCTGAGTGTGTCTTTAGTGAGATCAAACCATTGCTCGTCCAGTTGACACTTATAGCTACCGGCTTTACTGTCAAAGCAAATAGTATCCCAGAATTGTTAAATATAGATAGCCGGTATTATTGATGAAGCTGTAAAAGCTCTGAAGAAATTTGTTTACTTGAAAATATCCACAGCAATCTTGTAAATTGGGCTGGGTTGAGATTTTTTTTCATTCAGATAGCAGTTGCTCTTCCCAATTGGCACCCAACATATGCGTGGCATGATCTGTTCATCAGTACGAACAGGTGGTGCCATTGCGGGTGCATGTTCAACATCAGCCATTGATTCTGCACAGTTACAATCACAGAAGAACGACCATGTAGAGAAGGATTGTTAGATGTGAGCAGATGCTCGAAAGTTAAGCACATATGCACACGATCCAATAGAAGGACTCTAAGATCATGCTATAGTGTTAATCAATGAGTTTGGTCAACTCTTGAATCAACGGATGTTAACTCATCAAAGGGAGGACAAGCCACACCGATTTAAACACAAGATTCAATGACATATTACAATCAATGCTAGACAAAACGCAGTGAACACTTTTACACTAGCAAAATACAAGATTTAAATCAAGCAAGTAGCAATCACACCAAAACGCCATGGGCAAGCAACACTTAGAAATTCAAAACGCAATGAATGATTTATAAGCAAGTATCAAAACGCAGCCATCATCAAGACGCAACCATCAAAACGCAGTGATTATTATATTCAACAATATCCAAAATGCAACCATTTTAGAGAATTTCAAAATAAGGGCTTCAGTATTTTTATATCAAAAAAATTTCTTCTAAGCAAAACGTAACGGTTAAGTTTTGAACCTGTTTGGCATCATATAATCAAAAACGCAACAGAACATGCAAGCAAAACGCAACCACATATAATATCATCCAAACGCAATCATGATAGGAATACCAAAACGCAATCAAGAATCAAATCTTCAAAACGCAATCACGATCTAATCCCCAAAACGCAACATAAGCTCAGGTAGCAAAACGCAACGACTATATTATATCAAGTAGCAACCAAGAATCAGGAATACCAAAACGCAATCAAGAATCAAATCTTCAAAACGCAATCACGATCTAATCCCCAAAACGCAACCAAGAAATTTCTAAGCCAAAACGCAACATGAATACGAACTCAAAACGCAATCAAGAACCATTATCAAAACGCAACATGAACCTCTTATAACGCAGATTCAACCTTTCATTTTAATGCATCTATGACTTAATCTATTCATTACATCTAATCCATTATGCATAGTAACTACAATATCAACAATTCACTGCATTTCTACACATCAACCGCACCCTATTTTGACTAAAAAGTCAACCTCTTTTTGCCAAAATCACAAGGATCCAGCCTAGAGATTGGGGAAGCAAATGGGACATCTAAGAAGCATTACATATACAATCTAATGATATCCCAGCAATCAAAACATAGTTCGAAACACTAACCAAGATTTTGGTTGATTCGTGAGTACGAAATTCCTAAATACACACAAGTTAATGTAAATTAGGCCAAGATATTATAGATGATACATGTATGAGTGATGCACAACATAGAATGATTGATACCTAGGCACGAAATACACACAATCTGTTAGAAGTTGGTAAAACGCAATGAGGGCTCGAAAAGGGAGATGAGAGAGTTTTGACTAAAGTTTGACTTGGTTTTTGAACTTTTGACCAAGTCAAAACGCAGTGAGGGTTTAGTACTTAGACTACACATTTAACATTTAGTAGAAATGGTCCCTCTCTTTCAACTTTACTTTTCTTTTGATATAAAATGGCAACTAATGGATTATATAACTTGCAGAA
>BQNB010173110.1:0-10205 GCA_026074375.1 Tanacetum coccineum
TTTGTCTCAACTTACTATTTAAGAGTTTGAGAATTTGGATGTTTTGACTTGGTGGGAAGAACGGGAATCCCATTTTCCGGTTCTAGCAGCTATGGCACCTGACCTACTAACGGTAGCTCCGGAATCCGCCTTTTCGATTAGTGGAAGGGTTATATCAAACAAAACTCAATCCGTTGGCGTTTGAAGTTTGCATTTGTTTGAAAGACCATCTCGATAACATATAAATGATTCATAGTATATCGCCACTCGAAGGTGACATTAGAGTGAAGAAGAAATACACGTGGAAGAAATAGCAATGGGTTTGTTCGTACCTCTTACAACACAAGAGCTAAATGAAGAAAACGAATTTCGCAACGAAGTACGAAAGAACCGTTTATTTATGTTATTAGGGGTCGTAAAAGTTATTTAGATTATCCTTTTAATGTTAGACGAAGAACGAAGATTCCTACGATGTTATTCAAGAAACCGGAATTCTAAGTTTAAGATATGATCTGATACTCAAAGTTTAATTGTTAGAAAAAACTTGGAATTTTGTTTTGTTATTGTTTGCACAGCCAAAACCCCCCACCCCCCTTTTTTTTCTTGCCCAGTACACACTAGTGCTCTACCCCCCAGCATTACACACACATAAAAAAAATGGTTTGGTGAACCGGTTTGCCTTAAACCGGTTAGTATCGGTTTGAGATTTTCTATCGCAAAACCAGCTTCAAACCAAACCGGTTCGGTGACTTATTGACTCGATCCGGTTTTTGAATCCGTACCAGTTAGCCAGGGAAATCGCCGTTTTTTCTGCAGTCTAAACGTTAATGTACCAAACTTTAGCTAGCAAACTTCAAGAAGCAATTAAATTATTCTGTGACAAAGGTGTTGCTTAACGATCAAAGCTGAATCAATATTGACATTTTCAAAGCAGGCTTGAGAGGATGATGAAAGTGTCTGTGAACAAGAATTACTGATGGTTGTCGATTTAGGTTTTCAGTTGGAAGTTACGATAATTATCTTAGTAACACAAGCAAACAAGGAGCTAAAAGCACTTATCATTCCAACAATCATTATCTTCGACAAAACACCAAATCTTAGATCTTTATTGCTACTACAGGAAACAAAATAAAGAAAAGCAATGCTGCAATATATTTGAATCATTACCACAACCTGAAATCACCTAAGCATCTTCAACTTCAAGAAAGAAGCATAAGTACAAAAAGATGACACACCATCATGTTGTTGAATTGTATCCTACAAGTAAAAACAATCAATTTTTACTACCGAAAGAAAAAATATAGAAGTTTATGTTACACGATTACATATCAGTCTTACACTCTTCCTTATTTACATTTGAAACAGTTTTCAATATATAGGTCTTGACTAGCTGATTCAGTCAGTTCTGTAGGGGAACCCATGCTAGCTAGGCCTTATTTACAACAAAGACACTCAATGTATTCATCAATTTACGATATAATATGCAAGATTTAAAAATGACATTATGTAGGTATCTTTACTCTAGGCATATGTAGGAGAAAAGAAGTGTTTTCATGTCAAGAGTTTGGAAGAAATTTAAAAAATGCAACAACATTTTACATAAAAAAGAAGATGAAATTTTATTTCGTTGAAAAATCATTTTTGAAATAACGACACTACTTTTTCATGTATTTTTTGAATATATACTATTGTTTTGTTGTTTTGTCAAAGATCAAAGTTTAGGCAATTGTTATGTTGTTTTAAGTGAGCATGTTTATTTTGTTTGGTTAATGTTTGGATGTATGTTTCAAAGGTGTTTATAGAAAAGTATTTTTGACATATTTTTGTCAAGAAGTTTGGGTTAGGGAGTTTCTTAACATGATTAATAATAGGGTCCGTGTATGAGTAGAGGTTATAATAACCCGCAAACCCGAACATGTGAACCCGAACATGACTCGATTGCCACCCCGATTATTAACCATTATCACCTCAAACCAATGTTCATATATTATCTTTTTCACATTTCCTTTAAATCTTAAGGAACAAAAACTCGCTAAACAACCCACACACATATACCTACCTGTCTTCAACCACCACCACAACATCATCTACACTAGCGTACAAGAAAAATAAACCGCAATCGGTTGATGCCTAACAAGTAACAAGGTTATGAAGCTTATGGTTCAATAAAACAACCCGGGTCGACAAAACCGATTGAATTTTTTAAAAACCCGGCTTACAACGAATCGGTCACTACTCCGGTTCCCTGGTCAACCGGTTCTTTTATAAGTTTGTTTTTGCATTTTTTATGTTGGTGTTGGTAACTTGAGATCTAAGTTTATTTACATACCCAAATTGAAAGAATTTTACCAAAAAAAAGTGGATATTCAGATGTAATTAGTCCGAAATTTACCTAATTCGGGAATCTGTTTCCCGTGTCAGCTCTGACATTTTCCGTCGTAGCTTTAATATTTTTAGCGTCGACTCCGTATTTCTTTATCAACGATTTCACCAGTTTATTACCTTCTTTTATTTTAGCAGATTCAGCAGCAATTTCCTGGTCCAATTCACCCTGTTTCTTCAGCAAGTCACCCAGTTTAGTTTCAAGGCTTTTCAGTTCAGTTTCATACTGGTCATGTAAACCTCTAACAATAGTAGTGAAAAGAGAACAATGTTTTTCCATTCCCTCGAGGTTTTCCATAGCAGCCTCTTTCATGGTAGAAATAATTATTAGGGTTTACAAGAGGTTGAGGTGGGTTATATTACTTCACTTACGACCTCGTATTTAATAAGTATTAGTTAATACAGTTGGGCCTCGTGGTTGGGCTTTTCTAATGGTCTATTTAAGTCCCCACTTAGAAATAATGTTTTTTGGTTTCATTTTAATTTATTATGGATATGTTATGATATGATAACCAGTGGTTTGATGCCCGCGTGTTACTGCGGGCCTTTTTCAGTTTGGTTTGAGCTAGTCGTTTTGTGCGATAATGTGTGCTGCGACGGGGTTGTTTTTGACTTGGTTATGTATTTATCGTTTGTCGGAACTGTGTGCAGTCTTAGCTCGTTTTGTGTGGTGAAATGTGTTTTTTTTTGTTAGCATCTTTTTGTATAACACATTAGTGCATGGATCATTTACTTGCACTTATATAGCATCCAACCATGTACATTTCTTCGAGAAAAGCGAAAGAATATTTGCGTATGGTTTTGAATTCAAATTCAAAATCAACACCCCAAAACACAATATCAAAACCCACAACACCAATACCCCATTTTCATTAACTGAAACACATAATCAAAACCCATGAACACTGCTCATTTATCACACTGTACCAAAACCCACAAACACTAACTGTTCTACATTCAACAACAAATAAACCAAGAAGACTAACCACCCTCTGTCCTAATTACTCAACAAACTATAAAGTGTTAACATAAGTAAACAAACCAACGATTTTTCATATCCCATTTCAGTCAAACCAAACAAAAATAATACGGAGTACTACTACTACAAACCCTTGGTCAAACGAGCTAGATACAAGAAAATAAATATCAAGAACCCATCTTCAACATCACATTACAATAACTACATTTTATTTCATTTCTAATAAATTAATTCATTACATATATGCACAGTTTACACACTCGGCTATCTATATCCATTTTATTTCATTTCTCCTAATTATTTTCTAGAAACGATGACTACACTAAGATTTGTTGCAAGACAGAGAACCTAAGCCACAAGAAAAGATCATCCATTTCTTCAGAGAAACATGATATTATTTAATTACAAAATGTAAGGTATGCGGGTCGGGTGCGTTTGGATGATTGGGTTTTTATTGATGAGTGATTTTGGGTGAGTTTCAAGAATTTTTTGGTATTTTAGTGTTTGATTTATTATAAAGATATCTTCTTATATGTTTAGATCGACACCTAAGTTAATGGAACAACGATGGTGATGGTGGTGGATCAGTTGTGGGGGTGGTACGGGTGTGCGTGGAGGCGGATTAGCTTGATAGTCATAAAAAGATAATAGCTTACTAGATTGTGTTCTACTTCCATAGTTTTGAATTGTTGAAGTATCTAAGAGTTGTTGTTTGATATTTAGTATACTTAGTCACTAAGGAAACTTAACTCCTAAGAAATCTTAGTCATGAAGTAAACTTCAATAGTAAGTATCCTTACCTCTTAAGGATACTTAGATATTTAGTACTCTTAGCTATTAAGAAACTTAGCTATTAAGAATACTTAGAGGCAAAGGAAGTCTATGTACTATGTATTTTGTAAGCCTATAAATAGAAGTTAATATAAAGCTGGAACATATCACTTTCCAGCCTTCAAATATTCTGTTTTCACTTTTCCTTCTATGTCAATATATATCAGCAAGTCTGCTACTTTAATTCATATAAAGTGCAGTTTCTGTAAAACATTTACAGTGGTATCAGACCTCTCTTCTTAAGGGGCTGTCATATTACTTAAGTGAAACACCTTCGAAATTCCACCAAAAATCATCCTAGACATGGCATCTAGTGTAATTGCTGCTCCTGCAATTCCATTATTTTCTAGGACGCATTATCATATTTGGGCAATAAAAATGAAGACATATTTGAAATCTCAAGGTTTATGGAAGGTTGTAGAGACTGATGAAAGTACTCCAGCACTCGGAGAAAACCCAACGGTTGCTCAGTTGAGAACTTACGATACTGAGTCGCTGAAGAAGGACAAGGCACTAACCTGTTTACATTCGGGTATTGCCGATCAAATTTTCACCTCCATAATGGACTTGGAGACACCAAAGGCTGTGTGGGATAAACTCCAAGAAACCTTTGAAGGTACTGATAGAGTAAAAGCTGTCAGATTATTAACTCTTAAAAGAGAGTTTGAATTATTGAGAATGAAAGACGATGAGCTAGTGAAAGATTACTCAGCAAGGATGGTGGACGTGGTTAATCAAATGAGGCTTCATGGAGAAGTTGTGAAAGACCAGAAAGTAGTGGAGAAGATGATGATTAGCGTTCCTCCAAAGTTTGAAGCGAAAATTTCCGCCATAGAAGAGTCTTGTGACCTTGATACGCTTACGGTTTCTGAACTAACTAGTAAACTCCAAGCACAAGAGCAAAGAGTTTCTATTAGATCAGAGGAGAAAGTTGAAGGTGCTTTTCGAGTATCTTCTAGAAGTAACAAAGGTTCTACCTCACAAAACTATTCTTCAACACCAAAGAAAGGTACTTTCCCTCCATGTAATATTTGTCAAAACACAAATCATGAAGAAGCAAATTGTTGGTTCAAAGATAAACCAAACTTCAAGTGCAACTTTTGCAACAAATTTGGACATCTTGAAAAGTATTGTAGAGCAAAGAAAGCTCATAACCACACACAAGGAGTTCAGCAAGCAAATGTTTCCGAGGAGGATCAGGTTGATGATGAGTATTTGTTCATGGCGTCGCATCTTGATGAACATCCAAATAGCCTAACATGGCTTATGGATAGTGGATGCACAAGTCATATGACTCCGGAAAGATCTTTCTTTATTACTCTCGACACTACGGACAACCCAAGAGTAAAGCTGGGAGATGGACGTTATACTCGAGCAAAAGGAAGAGGTGCTATAGCTATCAACACAAAAAAAAAGTGCCAAATACATTTCTAGAGTCTTATATGTGCCTGAACTTGAATGAAGTATGTTAAGCGTGCCACAAATGATAAAGAATGGCTATGGTGTTAATTTTAAGAAGGATTCGCGGTGCGTTATCACTGATTCTCGCGATTCTAAAATAGCTATCCTTGATATGGTAAATGATAGCTACTACTTAAAGCTTGATGTTGCAAATGCTAGTGATTTTAGTGTTACTGAAGATGAAGATGATAGTATGAAGTGGCACAAGAGAATTGGTCACTTCAATTACAAAACACTTAGGCATATGAATACCGCTAAATTGGTGAGAGATATGCCTCCCATTAGTGAAGTTGATATTCCTGAATTTGATAACAAAGATACAAATGACACTAATGTGTTAAGAACAAGATCGCTTGTTGATGTTTAGGAGTCTTGTAACTCGGTTATTGAACCTGAAAGCTACATAGATGCCTCAAGGCATTCTGAATGGACTGATTCAATGAAAGCCGAACTTGAGGAGGAGATTTATGTAAAACAACCCCAAGTTTTTGAAATAGTTGGACAATATGAAAAAGCTTATCGATCTTACAACTCTGGTCCTAAGCAAGCACCAAAGGTGTGGTTTGCTAAGATTGATTCTCATTATCTGAATCATAAATTGAGGAGGAGTTCAACAGAAAATCATGTGCAAGATGGAAGATCAAAGCATATTAATTTTAAGTTTCATGTCATTCGAGAAGCTGAGAAGAATGAAGAAGTCAAGCTCAAATACTGCACATCTAAAACTCAACTCAGATTATGAAATCAAACAACAATCTTAAGGAGGAGTGTTGAAGTATCTAAGATTTGTTGTTTGATATTTAGTATACTTAGTCACTAAGGAAACTTAACTCCTAATAAATCTTAGTCATGAAGTAAACTTCAATAGTAAGTATCCTTACCTCTTAAGGATACTTAGATATTTAGTACTCTTAGCTATTAAGAATACTTAGAGGCGAAGGAAGTCTATGTACTATGTATTTTGTAAGCCTATAAATAGAAGTTAATATGAAGCTGGAACATATCACTCTCCAGCCTTCAAATATTCTGTTTTCACTTTTCCTTCTATGTCAATATATATCAGCAAGTCTGCTACTTTAATTCATATAAAGTGCAGTTTCTATAAAACATTTACATGAATAAGTTTAAAACAATTATGATGATAAAATCAAGTGAGTTTAACGAAACTTGAAGATGAATATGAAAGAACTTTGTTTTTCAAGATGGTGAAAATAGGTGTTTTCCGTAAAAAGATTATTGTGTTTTACTTTCATATTTTAGTTTGAGAGAATTGTTGGTAACAAGAAAAGTGAATTGTGAAATAATTGTTTTAAGATGTGAATATGTTACGATTTTTTAATTGGCATCTTATGAAGAAGATAATGGAGATTACAGACAAGATTTACAATTTTTTTCAAAATAAATCTCAAGATATTATCAATGCATTGACTTTGGTTTCAAAATTCAAAACTTAAAGGATGATGGCTGGCAATCACTTCTAGATCAAGTTGTTTGTTTTTGTGGCAAACATAACATTCTAATTCCTGATATGAACGCGACTTATAGAGATGTAATTCAGTATCGTCAGAAGAAAGACGATGTGACCATAGAGCATCACTATCGGGTAGATGTGTTTATAGTTGCTATTGATAGTAAGTTGCAATAGTTAAACAATAGATTTAGTGAGTTCGTTTTAGAGATTATTCGTCTTAGTGTTACTCTGGATCCAAGGAAATCGTTCAATGCTGATGACATATGTAAACTGGTGACAAAGTACTACCCTTTGGATTTTACCGAACAAGAAAGAATTGAGTTCAAACTTGAGTTGCAACATTATGAGCTTGATAATGATCCAATATTGAAGAATATTAGTTTACTTTCAGAGTTGTGTAGAGGATTGCAAATAACAGAGAAGTAAAAAATGTATCCCTTGATTGATAGATTGGTTCGTCTTATATTAACTCTTCGTGTTTCAACTAAAAGAGCTTTTTCAAAGATGAAACTTGTGAAAACAAGACTTCGTAGTACCATGAGTGATGACTTTCTTAAAAGTAGCATGATTCTTAGCATTGGAAGGGAGATTGTTGAGAGTAAAAAGACGAAATTACCTTCACGAGGGTATCGCATGAGTGTATTTAACAATTGTTAGTGGGGTCTGTTCGATGGAGGGACCAACGACAGAAAACGTTTCCCACTTAAGGACGGATGGTGCATTTTTTTCGGTCAAAGGACCATAGGCTGCGGTCAACGCAAACCACAAGGACGAACGGTGTAGTTTACTCTTTTTTTGGTAATTATTTGTTTTTGCCCGGGCGATGGGCTTCCTTGTCTTGTGAGTATCCAAGGAATAATAAAGGAACGGTCTTTGAGTCCACGAGTATGCGGTTCATGTCTAATCTATCGATCTTTTTTTATCAAGTACTAATGAGGTCACAACCGATTAAATGTACAGTTTGTGATGTCGTTGACAAATTACTGCAACAAGTTTTCACTATAATGTACAGGGTGCTTGCAGCATAAAAGAACCGACATCAAAGAATTACATTAAAGTTCTTTCTTTTCAGACAGAAGCACAACCATAGAAGGTTTCCATAACAAATGTCAAGTTTACCGACGTCAAAACTTTTAACCTCGTAACAGAGTAACGAAGGTAAATGAAATTGTCTTTGCATAAGTGAGTTTACAGTTTCAGTATTGTGATAGGGACAATAAGAACACAACAATAGCAAAAAACACAGCTGAAGGAGGAGGTAGCAATGTTTCCTAGGTGGCATTTATTATCACATTATTTGGAAGCAAAACTAAAAGAACTGCATAGAATTTGATCAAGAAAACAACACCCAATATTTACATTAGTTACATAATCCAACGTTCTGACCCACACAATAAAGAATGAAAACAAACAGACTAAAGTTTTAGAATTCCAAATCGCCTTTTAGACAATTTCAACTACGATCATAACTAAAAAGTCGCACGCCAACTTCTTAAAAAGTTCTAAAGCAGCCTCTAAGATCCAGACACACGAAAGCTTCTTCGAGCTTAAAGAATGGGTAGGTAATAATATCTCTATAGTTTAATACATTTTGCTAAATTATACTTCAAAACGATTGCGTTAAAACATATGGCACGTCAGCCAGGGGCCCACGTTGATCAACCAAGTCATGGATCCCTCACTACGTCAAACAGTGCCTCTGGTTGAGCTAACTGTATTTGTGCTGAACCATCCAGCCACAATCCGAGCTGTCTCCTGTGGGCTTCTGGTGAACACACTCGATTGTCCTTTGAAACCAATCTTCATTTCAGAAAACTGTGTATCGATTCTGGTACCTGATTGATCTTTTAAGGCCTCATCTTCTTCCAATATCACGGAAGGTGTCGTTGAGGCTGGACTTTCTTCAATGATCCGTTCACCATTACTCTTAATGGAGTCTTTAGTAACATCATGTCTTATTTTATCAGCATCAACTGGTTTTGTCTTTGACTCATTAGCACCATTGCCCGCCACATATGGGACCTTTCCCTTTTCCTGTTGGTTCAAAATGATATATTTTACGTAATAGTTTATACAACTGATTAAACTCGGAAAAAAAGGTTGCAATCTATGGATCATGAGTCAACTTTGGTTGGGTTTTCGCAAACTGGTCGATTCAAAAACGGAAAAATCCCAAGTCCTAAATATGAAGAGTCTGACATTCTTTAGAATATGTAGAGTAACAATCGTTAGAATATAGAGATGTAGAATAAAGATACATGTCCTGGAATATAGTCATTGAGGATGACAAGGAGGCCTCTAATCAATGCCTCCGCGATCGTGCCAGGCCCCGCCTGCAAAATCCAATGTAAATAATATCATAACATATGCAAGTAGCAATAATGCAGAATTGATACCCTAGAATTCAAACTATCAACTCATTAAACCACCATCCCAGGCAGCAACCTCTCTGGCAGCACCTCTTCTAGTTTCTTCCTACTGTACATGCCAAAAACACAAAATTCTTATCTGCTAGCTCATAAAAGATACATTAAATCAAATCCTCACAACAGTGCTACACAGCCAGTTCATTTTACAAAATACTGGAAAGCTTACTCCTATCCAGTAACATACTTTACCCTGTGAATACTTACAAACTCCATCTACGTTTGTAAGTTTATATCAATTTGCCAAAAAGGGAGTCATAATACATTTTTTTCCTTCATTGACCACCTAATTTGATAGTACAGCTATAGAAGCTGGACTTTTTCTTAAAGTCTAAAAATTCAAAGTGTCATACCAATTCATTTTCCATCAATTATCAGTTAGCACCTAAATCGTTACATATACCAAAGTTCATATATATATTCCCACTCCAACAAACGTAGACATACTGAAATCCCCAAACACCCAGTTACAGTGCCACCAGTAGAAATCACATAAATAGTGGCGCTAATCCATGCCCCACTGTTAAAATCATCATCCTCACCCACATCCTCAACAACTTTCTGCATATATTCTTGTGTCGACATTAAAGCCCCATCTGAATCAAGAATAAAAACCTTTTCTTTAAGCTACTTGGCTTGCTGAACAAGACCTGCAGGACCGGGTATTATCCTACCT
>BQNB010173111.1:0-13392 GCA_026074375.1 Tanacetum coccineum
TATTTCAACACTTGTAAACTTATATAAATTTATCATATCATAATAAAATAATACAAACATACAAGTTTCAAAATATGTCAGCTTATACAATATGCCAAAAGTTCAATATAGACCCAACATTTGTCATAGACCCAATGAACCAATCATAGCCACTCATTTTTTCATCAAAAATAAAAAAACTCACTTTCCACCTCTTTTTTTAAAATTAAAAAACTCACTTTCCACCTCTTTTTGGAAAGGGCTGGGTTAAGCATTTGCCATTAGCCAAATTTTCATATAACAATAGTTATCACGCTAGCATAAAGGCCGCACCTTATGAGGTACTTTATGGCCGAAAATGTCGATCACCTGTGTGTTGGGCCAAAGTTGGAGAAGCTCAACTTACTGGTCCGGAAATGATCCAGGAAACAATGGAAAAGATCGTCCTGATCAAGCAGAGAATTCAAGCTGCTTAGGATCGACAAAAGAGCTAACCTGATTTGAAGTGTAAGCCGATGGAGTTCGAAGTTGGGGATAGGGTTATGCTCAAGGTCTCGCCTTGGAAAGGGGTTATACGATTCGGTAAGCAGGGCAAGTTAAACCCGAGATATGTCGGACCTTTCAAGGTGTTAGCCAAGGTTGGGAAGGTTGCCTACAAGCTGGAACTTCCTCAAGAATTGAGCAGGGTTCACCATACTTTCCATGTGTCTAATCTAAAGAAATGTTACGCTGACGAACCATTAGCCATGTCGTTGGAAGGAATTCACGTTGATGATAAGCTCCAGTTTGTGGAAGAGCCCTTTGAAATCTTGGAACGGGAGATCAAACGATTAAAGCGAAGCCGGATACCATTGGTTAAGGTTCGCTGGAACTCTAGGAGAGGTCCTGAGTTCACCTGGGAACGTGAAGATTCGTTCAACAGAAATACCCACAGCTTTTCACAAACCAGGCTTCGTCATCCACTACAAGGTCTTAAGTTTTGAGGACAAAGCTCTTTTAACGGGTGGAGACTATAACATTTCTCAATTTCAGGTCATTGTACGACTCTATTATTCTTCACTACTTATTTTAGTCCGATACGCGTTTACTTTTAATTTAACTTCTAAACTAAATCACGTAGACTAGAAATAATCATTTAACCTAGACGGTCACCAAATAAATTAAGGTTTACGTCAAACAAGTGTCATATAATTATTAAGAAGATAATTATTAACTTAGCGTATTTTATTTTTATTGGTCACGGAAAAGGCTTACGTTTCGCAATAAAATACATTTAGACACACCCCGGAAATACCTAGACTTACCTAGACTCAAACCAACACCCACTTTTAAACCTTAAACACAAAATTTATTCAAATCTTGTGTTATTAAGCCATTTGGCCGAATATGGGTAACATAAACCAACTAGCAAATCTTTGTTTTATTCTCCAAAGTACATGTACAATCCTAGGTAATTAAGGAAGGTACTAGTTGTTCCAAATTAGCCAAATTAATCCCTCTCTTTGCTCTCTTTGATGCCACGGCTAGAAACAAGAATCCACACACACAAAATTTCCTAGAAAATCTCCTAATGATCCCTAAGTACTTGTACAACCTAAACTTAATTAAAACTTGTACTTAATGTCCCTAGTCAAGCTTATTGCACAATGGATAAAAACCTTTTTTTGTTCTCTTTCTCTTGGATACCCGCGGCTACACAAACAACATACATGCATCATAAGATTTTCCATAATCTTGGTAAATCTTGTACCAAAATCTTGTAATTAAGACATGTACTTAGTAGTATTAACAAAACCATGTGTGATTAACTAGAAACCACAAAACTACCAAGACTAGGGCACGGTTTAGTTGTTTGAGGGACTAGGAGATGTAAGTAGATATCTTGCCTATAAATACTCACTCACATTTACCATTTAGCCCTTTTACAACTCATACATACACTAAACACTCTCTCTAATCCAAACCATCTTTGTCTCTTCCCTTGTTCGGGTCATAAGACGCAAACAAACAACATCATAATTCATTTGAACCTACAAACAACACTAAGGTTTCTATAAAAGTGCATAAGGAGGTACACGAGCCAAGGGTTGGCGTACATTGGGTTATTTCAATCGTGTATACATTGGGTTAGCACTCTACGCGTCCAAACTCGTCAACCAAGTCGCTAGGACCCTTTGTAAGTCATGTACTAAACTTATACGTACTCGTATCGTGTATTCTTTCTTTATTTACTAGTCTTCGATCACGTGAGTTGGTAACTAACAAGTAACGTGACCATATATGTGCAAAATGTAACCATACATGGCTCACACACTTAAACATTCTCATATGATACTTGTATGGTGCTAAGACACGATAAAAATGAACAAAATGATCGAATATGGACTAGACATTTTCGTTTAACCGCGGGTAAGGAAAACAAGGTGGATACAAAACCCTTATACTCGAAATAGATAAAAACCACACCTAAACTTCTTAAGTAAACTTGACGAATAGGCTTGGGAAGGCGTATACGAACTCGTTACACATATGCATGTGGCGAACTCGATGCATATATAGGTTACATGAACTCGTTTTGGTGCTAGTAATCTTAATAAGCCATTTATGTCACCAATAACCTTAATGGGCCACTAATGGACCTTGTTGGACCCAACAGTCCACTAATGGATGCTAATGGGCCTAACACTCCACTGGTTAAGGTCCATAGCTTATAAATAAGCTCACTTGAGCTTATCGAGGGATTATAAAATTCTTAAAACTCTTTGGAATAAACGATATGCATGAAAGAAACCTCTAGTGGGCTTATTGGGCCCAATAGCCCCGTACGAAACCAAACAGGCCCAATAAGCCAACCTGGTGGGCCCATAACTTATTAATAAGCCCCCTCAAGCTTATTTAGGGACCTAATATGCTTATTGAACTATTATAGACTCTTATGTACTCTAAAAACACAAACGAACCCTTAATGGGCTTGGTAGCCCATTACCATGATCCACGAAGCCCATAAGCCTCAAATAAGCTTAGGCAGCTTATTTGTGAACTTAAACAGTTTACTAAGCTTATAATAACCTTAGAAACATTAATGGACCCTTTTGATATCTTTTGGGTTAGAGTTATTGGGCTAGCAAGCCTAATAAGCTCGAATAAGCTCAAATAAGCTCACCCGAGCTTATTTTTTAGCTTAACAATTTTAAATACGTTTAAATAAACTTAAGAAGGGCTTATGTGCCTTTGAAAACTCAATTGGACCTTTAGATTTCTTATTGGACCCTAACAGGTCCAATAAGCCAAAATAAGCTCATCCGAGCTTATTTATAAGCTGACCCAGCTTATATGGCTTATTGGAGTCCATTAAAAGCAAATGCCACTTGCTAGAACTTAATTGGACTTAAAATGTGACTTTTTTAGGTTAAAGGACTAAAAGTGCAAATTTGTAAACTTGAGGGTTAAAACTGTCAAAACTATTTTTATAAACTTAAGGGTCTATTTGAAACATGTAAGGACCAAAAGTGTAATTGTTGTAAAGTTAAAGGACTATAGGTGTAATTATGGAAACCTAGGGGTTTAAAGTGTAAATACTATATTTTCATAAACATAGGGACTAATGTGGTAATTATAGAAAACCTAAGGGTATTTTATAAACGAAAGTGATTATTGTAAACACTTAACGTTACGGACGAATTATAATATTTTAGGATATTATACGAGTTAAAACACGACTTAATAAATATGAATATTTATTAAAAACGTTTATGCATATACTAGGACGTGTATAAATCGTATACCTTCCCAAGAGCCATCAAGCATGACAAATACATTAAACATGTGCACCACCACACAAGTGATAGCAGTATATATAAACTAGCAAGATATTGTAGTTTATACATTAAGTCATTAGCCTAAACTTGTAGACTAAGACTGGCCGTATTTACTTAGGTATTTGACGGTGTGATTCTTTTACTTGGATATATTTACCACCTTCAGAGGACTACTTACTAAGGTGAGTTCATAGCCCCATGTTTTACAATTATTTAAATGATTTACATCTTTGGGGTGAGAACATGCTTTGTTTTACAAATTGGACGCAAGTGTACAATTTATACTATGATTACGGGTTTGCCTAAGTAGCGATAACCCACTGAGCCCTTTTATCATGAACTGTCAATTGCTAGATTGCGAGCGCGAATGTTATAAATAGATCTATTTGGGATTGACATCCCCGTTTGGGTGAGTAGCGCTCACTGTGCCGGTTTGCTGGACAACACACGTATACCATGTCGGATTGGGGATGTTGCGGGTTAGAACATCATTCACGGACAATGTTGGCAATTTATTGCATTTATACATGTCGAGCTTCAGTGTCATGAGCTTAGACAAACGTAATTACTTTTTATGATGTTTGCATCTGTTGCTTAATCATACACTTGGGAATCTTGCGGTCCTACAATTTACATACATAAACCTATGAATTCACCAACTTTATGTTGACGTTTTAAGCATGTTTTTCTCAGGTCAATAAGGCACGAGGTGCCAAGATACATTAGGGGCCAGTCTTTAGAGAATCAATACTAAAGATTTGGGGCGTATTACATTTTGGGACATTTGTTATAAACCAAAATCTTTACTTATGTTGTCGAACAATTTAAAGCCATGAGCTTATGAAATGAACAAGTATTTTGCTAAATCCAATGTATCTTTTTAAACAACACGTTTAGTGGTCGTTCTCATATCTTGTGCTATTGATCTATGAAGTAACGCCCTCGGATATTCAACATTCTGCTGCGCCCAGATTTGGGGGTATTACAGATTGGTATCAGAGCCAAGGTTATAAAGAACCAGGTCAAAAGTTTTTGTCTGGACTATAACTATTTTCAAACACTTTATTCACAAACGGGGTTTACACGGGACATACATACATTACTTGTTTGCATCTAATATATGTGCTTACATGACATACACTATTTTAGCATTAGTAGTTACTAAGTGCTTACATGATTGATATACGCGTATATAAATTATACTACGTATATTACTATAAGAGTCTTATAAGTAATACTTATATAAGTTATTTTTGCTTTTTGCAGTAGTCATGTCTTCTGCATCATCCGCTGTCACCTACACTTCCGTCTATACCGATTTCGAGCCAGGCAAAGTCTTCTGGGGAGCCGATGATGAGGAGATAACTGATGGAGGCATTCCACGAGTCATCATATACAGATACGATAGACTCCCTATGCAGCCAGTAGCCCTACCATTACCGGATTACATATCAGGCCCAGAGGATCCACAGACACCACCAGTACCACAGGACGAGGATGAGCGTAAGGCTATGTTCATACAGCCACATGATCCTAACTACGTGCCAGAGCCTATATACCCTGAGTATATACCGTTGGAGGATGAGCATGTGTTTCCAGTTGAGGAGCAGCCATTACCTCCCGTTGATTTGCCTACTGCTTAGTCACCCAGATATGTTACTGAGTCGGATCCCGAGGAGGATCCAAAGGAGTATGAGGATGATGAGACAGAAGATGGTCCGGTTGACTATCCTATAGACACGGGATATGATGGAGATGATGATGACGGCGATTCATCTAGGGATGACGCCGATGATGAGGATGAAGATGAGGAGGACGAGGAGGAGGATGAGCACCCAGCTCTGACCGACTCCGCAGTTGTTATACCTACTGTTGAGCCTGATTCCCCACCTGAGGGAACAGAGCCTGTTGTACCACCACCCTCCACTGACATTTCTACCACTGGAGCTAGGATCACTGTCCGGCTTTAGGCTTCTATATCCCTTCTACCAGAGACAAAGGTTGAGAGACTTTTATCCATGCCTACTCCATCACCATTACCACCTATCTCACTATCACCACCCTCTGCAAGGGAGCGCCTTGCTAGGTGTACGGCCCCACCTGCACTTTCATCACCACCACCAGTGCCATCACCATTACTACCATCATCTGGGTGTCCGACCCAAATCCAGACACTCAGGATGGCCTCCACTCAGGCCCTTGTTGATGCAGTTACTGCCGCATTACCATCACCCCCACTACCACCATCTCTATACATACCACCACTTATTGACCGTAGGGATGATATTCCCGAGTCAGAGCAGCCACCTCGTAAGAGGTTGTGTTTGTCCACTCTAGGCTCCAAGTATGAGGTCGGGAAGAGTTCTACTGCTAGACTTACCGGAGGTCGGGGGATAGATTATGGGTTTGTCAGCACCGTAGATGCTGAAGCGAGACGAAAAGAGATTAGTGAGGTTGGGTATGGTATTAGGGATACTTGGGTGGATCTGGCAGAGGCAGTTCCTGAGATAGCACCTACGACCTTAGGAGAGGTCAGTACTAGGGTTGCAGAGCTTGCTGAGCTCCATGAGCGTGATACACAGGACTTGTATGCTTTACTAGAGGATGCTCAGGATGGTAGGACTCGCATATCATAACGGGTCTCCATGGACTCATAGCGGGTCGACTTACTTATGGGGGATAGGATGACTCTCTAGGAGACAGTTTGGATTGTAGAAGAGGAGGTCTATGCTTCCCGAGATGCTTTGGCTCACTCGATATGATTGAGTCAGGCAGTTCATCATGAGCTTCAGACCCACCGTGATCATGTGTATGCACACGAGACCCATATCTAGGTACATCAGGCACAACTATAGCTGCAGAGTACTCTCATTCAGAAACAACATCAGGTACACGAGACTCGCTCTCAGATACAGCAGACTGAGATGGCAGAGCTTCGAGATACTGACCGGAGACGTAAGGAACAGATGGTAGAGATTCTTCGAATAATGAGAGACATGAGACGAGAGATGGGTGACATGCAGGCCGAGTTGTTAGCACTACGAGGGCAGTGGAGAGCTAGACAGCCAGGACCAGATGCTAGGATTCCAGATCACCAGGATGCTTCTAGGGATGCTGACAGGCATGTTATGTATTAGGGGTTTTCCCCACTAGCATAGCCTTAGATCTTTTGTATTGTATTTTGTGTACCAAAAACTATTTCATGTAAAATTTTCCAAGTTATAAATGAAATAGATGTGTTATGTTATACTATATACCTCTCTTGTGTTGTTATCTCATCTGTAAATTATTATATATCTTGTCATAAGTATTATCTCACGTTTTATCTCTTTTAAATTAGACAAATCATAGCACCTGTGATAAGACGAGGACCGAATACCCCTCCTAACAACACCAACCCAAACAACATGACTCCAGAATCCGTTCAAGCTATGATTAATCAAGCTCTTTAGCGAAACTCCACCAATAGAGATGGAAGCCATAGTTCACACGGGGATAACCGAAGGAATGTGCAAACTGTGTTCCCTTATTTCTACGCTGACTTCATGAAATGTCAACCTTTGAACTTCAAAGGAACTGAAGGCATTATCGGTTTAACCATGTAGATTGAAAAGATAGAGTCAGTCTTCAATATTAGTGGTTGTGCTATTGAAAATCAGGTTAAGTTTGCCACCTGCACTCTGTTAGGTGTTGCTTTGACTTGGTGGAATGGTCAGATAAAAACCTTAGGTCCTGATGCATATTCAATGACATGGGAAGTATTCAAGAAGAAGATGACGGACAAGTATTGTCCGCAGGGTGAAATCAAGAAACTAGAAATCGAGTTGTGGAACCTAAAGGTCAAAGGAAACGATGTTCCAACATACACTGAGCGTTTTCAAGAGCTAACCCTGATATGTACCAAGTTTGTTGCTAACGAAACTGAGAAGGTTGACAAGTACATCAGTGGACTTCGTGATAATATTTATGGAAATGTCAAGTCTGCTAGACCCAAGACGTTAGATGAGATTATTGAGTTGGCCAACGACTTGATGGATCAAAAACTCCGCACCTATGCAGAAAGACAGTCTGACAACAAAAGGAAGGTTGATGATTCATCCAGAAATAACCATGGTCACCAACAACAACCCTTCAAGAGGAAGAATGTCGCCAAGGTCTACAATATGAGGATTGGTGAGAAGAAGCCATATGGGGGATCTTTGCCCAAGTACACCAAGTGCCATTTTCATTACAATGGCCCGTGTACTCAGAAGTGCCATAAGTACAACAAGGTAGGGCACTTTGCCCGCGACTGCAGGAGATTTGGCAACACAAATGTTGCTAATACTCAGAAGGGAAATGGGGCAAATCCCAAAGGGAATAGTTGTTTTGAATGTGGAGCTCTAGGACATTTCAAGAGAGATTGTCCAAAGTTGAAGAATAAGGATGGAGGAAATGGGAATGCACAAGGCTGGATGTATGCAGTTGGGAATGCAGAGAAAAGAGGGAATGCATCAGGAAACCCGGACTCCAATGTCATCATGGGTACGTTCCTCTTAAACAACCATTATGCATCTATCTTATTTGACATTGGTGCCGATAGGAGCTTTATATCTTCTGTGATTAGTTCCTTGATTGACATCGCCCACACCCTATTAGAAAATAATTATGATGTGGAATTAGCTGACGAGAAAATAGTCAGGGTAGACACTATTATGCAGGGTTGCACTTTAAACTTCTTAAACCATCCGTTCAACATAGATCTAATGCCCGTAGAACTGGGTAGTTTTGATGTTATTATCAGCATGGATTGGTTAAGAAGGTGTCATGCCGTGATCGTGTGCGATGAGAAACTTGTTCGAATTCCCTACGGGAATGAAACCTTGGTTTTTCATGGTAACGAAAGTAATGACGGGAGAGAATCTCGGTTGACCATTATCTCATGTTCAAAGGCTCAAGAGTACATGGCAAAAGGATGTTAGATCTTTTTGGCACAGATATCCGCCAAGAAAGAGGAGGACAAGTTGGAAGGAAAGCAACTTAAGGACGTATCAATCAACCGAGATTTTCTTGAAGTGTTTCCCGAGGACTTGTCGGGTCTTCCTCCAGCTCGACTAGTGGAATTCCAGATCGACTTAATTCCAGGAGCCGCTCCCGTAGCTCGAGCACCATATCGTTTGGCTCCATCCGAAATGAAAGAATTGTCGGAACAACTGCAAGAGCTTTCCGACAAAGGATTCATAAGACCTAGTTCCTCACCCTAGGGAGACCCGGTCTTGTTCGTTAAAAAGAAGGATGGGTCATTCAGGATGTGCATCGACTACCGTGAGTTAAATAAGCTGATAGTAAAGAATCGTTATCCACTCCCGAGGATCGACGAATTATTTAATCAACTCCAAGGATCCAGTATTTACTCAAAGATAGATCTAAGGTCGGGTTATCACCAGCTTAGAGTACGAGAGCAAGACATTCAAAAGATGGCATTCCGAACTCGGTATGGTCATTATGAGTTTCAGGTTATGCCATTCGGACTAACAAACGGACCTGCGGTATACATGGATCTCATGAACCGAGTATGCAAGCCTTACTTGGATAAGTTCATAATCGTCTTCATTGATGATATACTTATTTATTTAAAGGGCGAGAAAGAGCACGAAGAACACCTTAAGGCAATTTTGGAATTACTTAAGAAGGAGAAGTTGAACGCCAAGTTTTCAAAGTGTGAATTTTGGATTCTGAAGGTACAATTTCTTGGTCATGTCATTGATAGCAGAGGTATTCATGTGGATCTAGCCAAGATAGAATATATCAAAGATTGGGCATCTCCTAAGACCCCGTAAGAGATCCGCCAATTCTTAGGTCTTGCTGGTTACTACCGAAGATTCATCTAGGGATTTTCAAAGATTGCTAAATCAATGACGAAGCTTACTCAGAAAGGAGTCAAGTTCGACTGGGGTGAAAAGGAAGAAAACGCTTTTTAGTTAATAAAGTAGAAGTTATGTAGTGCGCCAATTCTGGATTTACCTGAAGGAAGCGAAGACTTTGTGGTCTATTGTGATGCTTCACACAAAGGCTTAGGCGCTGTGTTGATGCAGAGAGAGAAGGTGTTAGCCTCAAAATATTGAGTCGAACATGAAGTTCGTCCATTATGTATGTTAGTCTCAGTCAATCAATTAGTTAACGTTGTAATAGGAAAGTATCGGGAATCGAGCTCGATAGTTAATCTAATATTGTATATGTTTCGGGTTTAATCCCAAGCAAAACCCGAGCCCGGGTCCTAGTCAAATATCCCGAACGTCACTTAATGTGTCGGGGTATATAAGTAACTTTTCCACCTAGGAAAAGTGAGAAGTTGGTTCATTTATAAAAATTCTTTTTCTCATTTCTCTCTTTTTCTCTCTAACCTCTCTCTTCTTTCTCTCTCTAGAAATCATCCCATCTCTTTTCTTGATCGATTCGTGGTTTGTTATATGAAGTGGAAGTGATTATCGGGATCCTACAATTGGCATCAGAGCTGCAGTGGATTTGTGTATGATTCTTGTGGCTAAACAAGATCGAATTCGTGGGTTGGTTTATTTTTTTGGTTCGATTAAAAATAGCAAGAAAAAAATCCAAGATTGATCTTTGTTTGTGGTTAAAAGTGTTAAAGATTTGTACTTTCGGGCTTAGATCTATCCTTTGCATCATTACTAGGTGGTTTTAACATCATTTCGTAGCTTTCAAGAAAGTTCGATGATTTTTTCTTGGCTGCGTTTTGACTAACTGAAGGGGTGTTCTTGATTGCGTTTTGCCTCTGCGTTTTGGTTATTGCGTTTTGGTTCTGCATTTTGCCTTTGCGTTTTGGCTATTGCGTTTTGGTTCTCCGTTTTGCCTCTGCGTTTTGGGTATTGCGTTTTGCCTATTGCATTTTGGTTCTGCGTTTTGCCTCTGCGTCTTGGTTATTGCGTTTTGCTTCTCCGTTTTGGTTGATTTTACAGGTTGAGATTTGCCATTGCGTTTTGCCTAATTAAAGACCCTTATTGTGTTTTGCCTAAGGGAGACTCTGTCCATTTCATTTCTTGGTTGCGTTTTGTCTCAAAAGGTTGAACTGCGTTTTGTCCAAGAAACAGCTCTGCGTTTTGACTAAAGACACTGCGTAAGGTCGATCCGCGCATCAGGTGGTATTTGACCGAATTTGGGAATCTATTAATCATTGTCTAAACATAACAAAACATCAAATCAAACAACAAACAAAGGACTTAAAAGGACTAATCATTCAACAAACACACATCAACATCAATCGATTACTCACTCACGGTTTTTCTATTGATTTTGTTAAATCCCATTAATTCATTTATCAGTTTTAATCATAGACGTTGTAAAAATTCCGTGAACGTGAATGCCATATCAACCACAACTTCAATCACATCATATCCACTTAAGATCCAACAACTTTCACACTTCATAATTCATAACCATTCATTCATCATGTCTACTCCAGTCAATACATCCTCAACAGATAGTCAAATGCACAACAATATCATGGCAGCTGGTTCAAAAGATCGTCCACCAATGCTTGGACCAGGAAGATATTCACAATGGAGATCACGTTTTCTACGGTACATTGACACGAAACCAAATGGTGAGGGACTGAGAAAAAGCATACTATCTGGTCCCTACGTGCCATCTACTGTACTAGTTCAAGCTGTTGCTGCAACGGAAGGTAATCCTGCAATACAACAACATACAACAATTGAAACAGTATTGAACATGACTCCAGAGAACAAAGAACACTTTCTGTCTGAAAAAGAAGCAATTTTCTTGCTTTTAACTGGTATTGGAGATGATATCTATTCCACTGTTGATGCTTGTAAAACAGCGAATGAGATGTGGATAGCCATTGAAAGGCTACAACAGGGTGAATCATTGAACGTACAAGATGTAAAGACCAATCTGTTCTGGGAATTTGGGAAGTTTACTTCTCGAGATGGAGAATCAATGGAGTCGTATTACTCACGGTTTTATAAACTGATGAATGAGTTGACAAGGAACAACTTGCAAGTTACTACAATGCAAGTGAATGTTCAATTTCTTCAACAACTTCAACCAGAATGGTCAAGATTTATGACGGTTGTCAAGCAATCAAAAGAAATAGACACCATCTCATATCACACACTTTTTGACATTCTGAAGCAGTATCAAAATGAAGTTAATGATATCCGTGCTGAGAGAATAGCCAAAAGTGCAAATCCATTAGCACTTCTTGCGGCTGCTCAACCATATTCAGATAATTACTATCAAGCACCAAAACCTCAAAGATCTAATGCAACATCATCTTCTACAAGACCTAGTGCATCTACCAAACACAAAGGCAAAGAGATCGTCAAACCAGTTACACCTCAATCTAAGTCAGTTTCTGAAGAAGACAATGATCCTGAACAAGCTCAGAGGGATAAGGACATGCAAAAGAATTTGGCACTCCTTGCAAAATATTTCAAAAAACTCTACAAACCTACCAAGAACAACCTTTAAACTTCTTCAAACTCTAGGAACAAGACTGAAGATGCAACACCAAGGTATAACAACGACAATCAGTCAGGGCAGTTTGGGAATCAAAGGACAATGATAGTTGTTGGGGCTAGGGAAACTGTAGGAAGTGAGGTAGTGCAACAGAATGGGATACAGTGTTTTAACTGCAAGGGATTTGGCCACTATGCAAAGGAATGCAGGAAGCCAAAGCGTGTTAAAGACTCCTCGTATCACAAGGAAAAGATGATGATGTGCAAACAAATTGAGCACGGTGTTCCACTACAAGCTGAGCAAGCTGATTGGCTAGCGGACACGGATGAAAAGATTGATGAATAGGAATTGGAAGCACATTACAGTTTCATGGCAAATATTCAGGAGGTCTTACCAGAAGAATCCAGTTCAACTGTTCATTTTCAATAAACTAAGGTTATTTTAGATTTAAAGGTTAAGGAAGAAAAAGATATTGACAAGATGATTGATATGGACAAACAACTAAAGTTTTTGAACAAAATTGTTTATACTCGTAATCAGTCAATTCAGACCATTCATATGTTAGCATCCAAATGCTCGACCTATAATGGTAGACCAACCTTTGCTAATCCAAGGTACCTCAAGAAAGCTCAATCTGAAAAGCCCTGTTTGTATGAGATCCCATATGATACTTCTGATCTTGCAAACAGATTTGCCCCCAATAGGGAAGAGACCATGACTCTTGCAAATGAGAGTAGATCAAAATTGAATAAAGATTATGTTAAACCATATGATTACACAAGACAGAATAGTCTTTATAAAATTTTCAAAGCACCCTCACTGGAGTATCTTTATCAGTTGGAACGCGCAAAAGAAGTTAGGAAGACAATGTGGACAAAACCGTTTGTTAGAACAAAACCAAACAGATTTGTTCGCTCTACTCTTGGGTTTAATAGCACTAATAGGCACTAATGTGGACAAAACCGTTTGTTAGAACAAAACCAAACATTGCTAAAAACGTTGCCTTTCTAAGAAGCCTAAGGTAGTGCCTATTAGTGCTATTAAACCCAAGAGTAGAGCGAACAAATCTGTTGCAACACCCCATAAGAAAACAGTTGCATCAGATACCACTATTCAA
>BQNB010173112.1:0-13392 GCA_026074375.1 Tanacetum coccineum
TATCTAGATGTTAGTAGGTATAAGGCAGAGATACCTAACCTAGGGGCAAAATTATTGAATATTCTTATATGAATCATATTAGTCGATGGGATCGGTGTCACGAGCTCAATGTAATATTTCCTAGTATCTTGGTTTACAACAAGTTATCCGATGATTATTATCTATGCTTGTGTTCTAACTTTTATTCATAAAACTCTATGATTTCACTCAACGTTTTTCGTTGACTTTTTAGCATGTTTTATATCAGATAATCAGGGTTAAAGACTTGAAGTGGACGAGGGAAGAGCTTGCGCTAAATTATTTTGTTAAATGTTTTAAGTTCCATTCCTAAAAAGTATACTTATTTATGGTTTTTGTTTTGAAAACTTGTATCTTGGTTTTGGTAACGTTTCTTTGGGACAACGTTTTGGTACTCTGAATTTCTTGAATGGAACAATGTTTTTAACGTCTCTTTCGAATCGTTCTTTATATACTTATGATTATTGTGCTATGAATTAACACCCAATTATTGGTTCCGCTGCGTGTAAAATTAGGGGTGTTAAAATTAGGTTATTAGATAACTGATTCCTACATTAGATAGCAGGTGGAATGACGATTTTAACCATTCGATTTAATTAGAGTGTGTTTGGTTAAGAAGGGAATGACTACCCATCATCCTTAGTGAGTTGAAAAATTGCATACTTTTGAGGGTTTGAAATTCATATGCAAGTACCGAAACCAAAAACCAAACAAATATAATAATAATGAAAGTCATTCCTTGATACCCATACTCTCAAGCCAAACATACCTTTAGTGTATTAACTTTAGTTTTTAATTGAAGTCATTAGATTAAATTAGACGAGGCATTACGACCCGTGCGAGATAAGAAATTGAACTTTTGCTTATGTCTAAAACTTAATTTTTTTATCTGTTATAATAATTAACAAATGGCTTCGAGCTAAAAGAATGTACTTTTTTCCTTTCTATTCATTTTGAAAGGTTATACAAAAGGACACAAATATTGGTTTCTCACTAAATTTTGTGTGTGGATAAAAGTAAAAATAGAAAATGAAAAAGTAATAGTAATAAATTACATTTTCTTTTAACGCCAAAAATTTTGAAAGCCAATAAAATGATAAAAGCGACTGTATTTATTAAACCATCAACATTGTCATGAATAATTCCCGCATGTGTTGGCATGGGACGTTGTTAACTTAAAGAAGCCAAATCAAAACTATATTTTGAAGCATAGACTAAATACTACAACGCAATATAGTATACACACCAATAATTATCACGCAAACTATAAACGTCGAAAACTTTTTAAACATGAACTTTTATAATAGTTATACCAAAGGTTTGGTCCATAAGTTACAATGAATTCATATGATGATATATATACTCACCTAAAGTATCATAATTCCTAACACGTAGTATTTTCCAAACTTAGTCATGTATCCTTCATACATGTGATGCAACCTTTGCCTGGTTGCTCATTAAAGTCGCACATGAAACAAATGTAGATGTTAGTAGCTTGTGATGAAACAACACTCCATAATTCAATATTATTCTTTGGTGTCAAATGATATAGCATTTTCCAGCATATTCATGTCAATACCACATACATGTTAAAGTTAGTGTAACCATGGATATAATAATGCCATATACGTATGAAAAGTTCTTACCCTTACATAAAAAGACGATAACTTTTGTGCTTATGTGTCTCCCATGAGTTTGACTAATTTGTTGACAGTGTACTATTTTGTTGATATATTTGTTTGCAACATATAGTGTATAATTGGAGTATTGGTGTATGGACATAGTGTATATGGGAGCATCAAAAACTTTTTTGTTGTGTCTTTTTATAGGTGCATGAGCATGAGTAGACTCATTTAAATAACATTTTAATTTCAATGGGTAAGTTATTATAGAAGAAATTAAACAGATAACATTTAAACATAATTTATATTTGGTGAATGCTATTAATGAGGTAACTCGTGACTAAATGAAATTAGGCGAAATGTTTTAGAAATTATTGAGAAATGAGTTTTTTGCTAACTTAAGTATTATGAGTTCAATTATATGACTTTTAGTCATTAACACTTTGCATTTAAGACAATAAAATTCAATTTTTACATAGAACGAGGCATGCAGACGTGTGCGTTGCACACGGGGTGTATCTAATTGTTGATTGCGTATGGTCTATGTGAGTTAAGGAGATGTAAGTATGATGGTGCATGTAATTGAGTTCTTTGACATCGGTGTGAGTATTAATGCTTTAAAAAATCTACACTCAAACAAAGAAATGCATACTCAAGTTTATTTCGACTTATCTTTAAGCTTACAACTATAAATGTGAGTATTAAATCTATCCTTATAAAAGATTCAGCCCCTAAATTTATTTTAGGGGCTGTATCTTTAAATGCTTCAACTCATATCTGACCTCCTGAATACAAATCAACCCTCAAACCCTTTAATGCTGAGAACCCCTTGAGTAACCTGCAATCCTATAGCTTCCCACACCTCCTAATTAGGCTTCAAAATCCAGGTATGAAGTTATTGACAAATCTGGAGAAGAAATTCAGTGTGCCAATTGATTTTTTTTAAAAGGAGGCACCGTCCCCAACTGGGGTTCGTTTCATATATGTTCAACACCACTCAATTTTATTTTATTGTCTTTTCATAATCTTGCAAACATTTTATTAAAAAATTTGTTTATAAAATTTTTGTACTTTTATTCACGGGTTTTTGTTTAATTGCAGGTTACAATTATTTTGAGAGAGATTCATGGATTACAAAGAAGGCTGAAGTTTATTAAAAAAAGGTTTGATTTATAATCATGTATTTTTTTTTGTTGATTAATTTTTCATATCTTTAGTTTGAAATTGAACATCTAAAGAGTGAACTGATTTATTTCGTATGGTGTTTGTTAGTGTAAATCAAGAATAGAATCTAATTGTGTTTGTGTTTGTGTTTGTGTTTTTATGAATGGGGTATTTTGAAATTTAGGAACCGAGAAGTATGATGGAACCAACATCACACGGAAGTGCGCGACCCGCTGATGATGAAGTGCAGCAGAAGCAAGGTCCTACTGAAGCAGGTAAAACTTCCAAATCCATGAGAATGTTAGCAACTGCATACATATAGAAAACTAATTTGCCAATTTTTATAGAGCAAAATTAAGGATTGAGTAAATAAAAATTACATTTTTAAATTGTAAATAGTGTTAAATATGATTACATTAGTTTATTGCTTCAAAGGATCCGACATCTGAATAAATTAGTTTAGCGGGGTTTATGATATAAAATTTTAATGGTCCACTTTCAACCTCTTTTACTCTTTGAGCTCTTCTAAATTTTAGCTAATGCTCTCTTTGTTACCTGTATGACTAATTAGTGATAGAACATACCCCAATAGAACAGGTACATTCTGGAAGGTCACGAACCAATGACTGTAAAACATTTGGGGATCTGGTTATATCTGTTGTTACGAATTCATAAGTTGGCAAAGAGAGTATGAGGAAGCTAGGATCAAAGAAGTAAAACTATTTGCGGCTCATCTGCATCATAAATGGAAGTATCCAATTTTAACATTCTATGGAGTCCAACATCAAGAACTTGACAACAAGATTGTCTCAGTTCTGGACCTCTAGAACTTGGTGTAAGAACTATCCTTTATATTTAATTATTTACTTTCAGGTGTATCTTTAACTGCTATTTGTAGGTAAACTAGGAAACATGAACAGGGGAAACATGTGAAAAAAAGTAAGATAACTACTTAAGTGGAATCACATTCTTTGTTCTATTTGATTCTGCAATTGCAGATACAGAGAAAATGACTGTGATGTCATTTACGGAGTAAGTCACTTCTCAATCTTATGGTAAGCTTCCATAAGTTGTTTTTTTACCACCATTAAGGTTGTACATTTTAGTTGCTAAATATACTTATCAAAAAGGAGGTAAATGGGTTACTAGGAAAACAATAGGCGCATCCTGGAGCTTTTTTATAGCCCTTTTGGTATGTTTAATCCCACTTTGTATTAGCCTTTTTACTCTACAGTTTTTTGGCTCCAAAACTCCTCCATGCGACATTGCTTCTACTCAATCCTAAACACAGTATTCAATATTAATAAAAGGGAAATCCTTTTAATTTCATTTTAGAATTTGACAGGAATATTAGGAGTGCCCTTTGATGTAGAAATGTTCGACCTAATGACAATAGTCGCAAAACATGTCCAATTTTGGTTATACGTAATCTAAATTTTTAAAAAGTGGCTGGCTATATATGATATTTGTTTGCATTTAATGAGCAGCTCATGTTACAAGGGTACAAATATACAAAAGAGGTGTATTGTCGTTGTAACTAGAAGTTGTAGATTGTGCGTGTGAGATTTTAAATGGGTAAAATGTGTGGGTCGGGTTTTGAAATGCGTAATGTTGAACATTCATAGGTACAATGGGTTAGCCGGTTTTAAAATTGGATGCTGTTAAATGTTTTAAAACGATCGGGTCAGTTTTTAGAGTGGGTATTATTAATAGGTAAAATGAGCGAGTTGTTGTTAGGATGAGTACTGCTAATGGGTATAATGGTCAAGTCATCGAGATTATCAAGACTGTCACCAAATAATAAAGACCCTGAATCAGAACCTGATGACAATTCTAGCTCCATGTCTTCTTCCGATTCAGAAGCATAATTAGAGGTATTAATTTACATGTGGCGAAATGGGGCAGGTTGGTTGATGGGTTTGGGTCAAAACGATTGAGGGAACATCGTGGGTTAGTGTCACAGAAAAAAGTGAACGCGACTGAAAGTCTTTTTCTGTTTTTTACTCTAATGCCATTACACATTATGGAAAAGAAGTCAGGTGATAAAGAAGCGGGAAAAAGGAATATGTTAAAAGTGCAATACATCTTATACTTGTAACCCAAACCTCGGTATGTCTCTGTTTCACTTTTTGTTACTTATTTATCAGCTTATAATGAAAATTTCTTAGACACATTTGTATTCCAGGGGTGTTTGGATCTGATGCAACTTGCAGCAGGGGTGTTTGGATTTGCAGCAGGGGTGTTTGGATGCTGCTGCAACTTGCAGCACAGGTGTTTGGATGCTGCTGCAACTTGGAGCAGGGGTGTTTGGATGCTGCTGCAACTTGCAGCAGGGGTGTTTGGATTTTTCGTGATTTTTTTTAAAATGACCCAAGACCATTGTTACTTTGCATTTTTTGTTACTTAGTGATCCCACTTGAAATGTAACTAGCACTTCAATAGATAGTTGATACAATAGCATTCAAGTAAGAACAGTTTCATGTTACAACACGTGCTAATTTTTGTACCCCGTATATTCATAATTGTATTATTGAATTCAGTGTGTAGTTTCCTAAGATTTGAGCACTCGAACAATGACCTTTCCATTTTTTGCGTTTAATGATGAGATGATGGTTAAATGATGAGATGAAAGAAGTATTGTTTGAGTTTAATGATGGTTATCAATGAGTTTGTAAAAGTTTAAATGATTGTATACCTACTTACTTAAATATTATGTGTCACGTTTCAATTAGATGCACCAGCATACTTACACCTTCCCAACTCACTTAAAAACTGTACGCAATCAACAATTAGATACAACTCGTGTGCATCGACACGGGTTGCCATGCCTCTGGTATATAATAATATACAATTTGTTAAATCACCCCGAATGTATCTCATTGTAATTCTAGCTCCTTGCTAGCTTTTCTTATCAATAAATTGTTGTTCAAAAAAAACATAACAAAAGTTCTTATTGCCGTTTTCTGTATAGATTGAACTACACGAGTTACAAACAATTTTAGGAAATGAAATTAACTTATAAAACATCTCATTAAGATTCAAATTTAAATTCAGTTCAACATATACACTAATGTAAAATATTTCTCAAATGAGCATCTTTTACTTGATGATGCCCAAATTTAAATGACGTTTCACATATTCAATCTCTTACGGTAACTTCATGTCCTCAACTTTACGGATAAAATAAATATTAACAATTTTTCTGAGGATAAACTATTAGGAGTGAAGATTACACGTCACTACAAGAAAAAGTAGAACAGGTGACGAAGTTTTCCCGGGCGACATTTGTCGCCCGGGAAAACCCACTAAACGACAGGAAAACCCACTAACGACAAAAGTCTGTCGGACGGTGGCACAGAAATTCTGATAGACTTTTTTAGTATAGTTCGAAGAAGTTTTTCGTTTTCGGGCGAATATGTTGGTATTAAAAATTTGACCCAAAACATCAACGAAAATATTTGGCGGCATTTTTCTCCCGTACATCTTTTCCCGAGGCGAACATGTCGTCTGGAGAGTTTTTATTAAAAAAAATAATTCACGCGTGAATGTTTTAAGGGTTGTGATTAGTGTTAAATTTACGTTGTTTTAAACTTTCACCCCGGGCGAACAAGTTCTCACGGGAATATTTTTAATTTAATAATTACTACAGTTTTTAATATATTTAAAAATCTATATTTTTTTTTAATAAATACTTTTACCTGGGCGACATTAGTCGCCCGGAGAATACCTGTTTGTAATGAAGTAAATATATATAAATTACACAGTTTTTAATATATATAAAACTGTATATTTTTTTAATAAAATCTTTCCCGGGCGACATGTCGCCCGGGATACCTTTTAATAAAAAAATATACGGTTTTTAAATCAGTATTGTTTATAGAATATATTTTTTATAATTATATATTAATTATTTAAAAATAAGTTATTATATACTTTGATGAATAATATACTATCTAAGAATTAGCACTCCGTTTTCTTGGTTCTGCGTCAGGTATATGCACTACCTCTCTATAATTCAACATGATATACCGTCTATACTTTTTTAAGTTGCACATTCGTTCAGTAACACAAAAACATGAGCAATTGTATTTAGTTAAATATTATACATAGCCACTTGTATAACTCGAAGCTGAGGTTCTAAGACCGATAATCATACGTGAGTTACAGAACAGACCTTAAACCTATTAGTCGTTAATCATACCGGACTTATCAAACAGACACTTAAAGCATCCGAATTACATTCCAAATGGCAAAACTACTACAAATCAAGTTTTCCCATGTCATTTTAAACCTCGTGAAGTAGTGCTAGTGAATGTTAGTGTGTGAATATTTTGTTTCCCTACGTTTAGAACATGTTATCTAATTGAAATATTGACAGTGTATCTTGCGGATAAAGCTGAGAAGTCTTGTGACTCGTCACCCGTTTTGTAGTATTATATTGTGTTTATTCGGAATTTTGAAGTATTTAGCTTTATTATATCACATGCGTTGATCGTATTGTGTTTCGGTAAATGTTGTAATGTATTTGGGTAGCATTTTATATGGTGGTTTATAAAGTTTGAGTTTTTGGTAGATTTTTTCGAAAAAAATTCCAGAAAAAAATTGGATTTCGCTCTGCTGTGCAGTGACTGCTAAAAAAAAAAAAATTGCAGACTTTTCCCGGGCGACATGTCGCCCGGGAAAAGTTTAAATAAATATTTGTTAAAACTATCCCGGGCGACATATCGCCCGGGAATGTTAAAAAAAATATATTCAAAATATATTCCCGGGCGAGTCAGATAGTGTCGCACCAGGATTTGTTTCAATAATATTCTGTTGAAATAAACTATCCCGGGCGTCTCATGTCGCCCCGGAGGCGGGATCTTAAAAAAAAGTATATATTCAAGAAAATATTTCCCACGGGCGGAATGTCGCTCACGGGAAAGATTATAGGAAAACTAATAAAGATTTAAATCTTTCCGGTTCCGGAAAAAAATCTGGAAATCGCCTGCTGTGCAGGCTGCAAAAAAAAAAATTTGCAGAATTTTCCCGGGCGACATGTCGCCCGGGATTATGACTAATTAATTAATTAATTTTTGTATCCCGGGCGACATGTCGCCCGGGAATACCTTCCACCGTGGCACTTAATTGTTTGACTGAAACTGTGTGGGCCCGGCGATGTCGCCCGGGAATGTCGCCCGGGAAGGAATCCCATTCGAGCTATTCCGTTCCACTTATCCCGGGCGACATGTCGCCCGGGAAAGGTATCCCTAGCGACAAGTCGCCCGGGATACCCCGGATTTGTCGCTGGGGAATATAGCAAATGTTGTAGTGCGTGAAACTTGAAAGGAACAACATGATCTTGAAGACCATATATGAATTGTGTGTCTTGGGGAAGTCCATATATGAAGAAATCTATAGGATAATACAAATGACCACTACCAAAATCGGGCTGGTCAGTTAGCGCACCAATTCTGGAAGTCCATATCACGATCAATAAGCCCTTCTCAGAACATAGCTGAATAACATACTCAAAAAAATTTGATTTGAAGCCATTTGGAGTTTTTGGAAATAGTATATACTTACCAAATGAATCTGACTAAAATGTTTGAGTACCATCTACCACACTTAAAGTTGCTTGAAAATTAATAAAAATAAATGTTAACAAAGATACAAATCACCTAAATGTATGTTAACTGGTAAGGTGATCGAAAAAGGGTTCTTTTGTTCTTACTCGTAAATGGATACAAACTTAATCGTGCGTGACAATAATTTTCATCAAAGCGCGTTGATTGATACAAACGATGGAAAATAGAATGACGAAAAGCAATATACAACTTATCAATCTTTTCTAGTGACCATGAAAGCTTAAAAATTGCAACATTAAAGAAAAAAGAAGAAGGTGAAACAAATGAAGAAAACTATAACAAAGAACCAAATCAAGAAACTTGAAAAAAAAGTTGAAGACTTTCTATAATCGAAGAAATAACGGCGACAAAATTAAACTGAATGCTTACCAACAAAAATGAGAACTTTCATTTTAGATTTATAAGTTGTAATAATTTGACCCGTTTTGAGATAAATCATAAGGCAATCAAACCCATTATTAATAATTAAAACAGGTTCAGAATCCTACATATCTTGTTACTTAAGGTGGTTTTAGTCTAAAGATTAAATTAAAATTATGTTTGTTAAACTTCAAAGTTCTTGCAATCACAACCTCAGAAGCATCAGGAATGTCATGAATTTGCTACCTTCCTTTCTCTTTAAATGAGTTGCACGCTATCTATAGAAAATAACAATCTGTCCATATAGGCCCAAGTGAAACAAACACTCACCTGAAGGTTACTTGCATCATTTACCTGAGTTTGTCTTTGCCTCCTTGCTATTCCTCTTCATCTGAAACAAACAACAAATAGCCTTTAGAATTACAGAAGATATAAACAATGGCTTCAGCAGAGTAGTTTTTTAAGTCTATCAATGATTCACTTCCATCATTAAACTTGACAACAAATATAAAGAAAATGAGTTTAATACTAAGTAATTGAAATGATAGTGAATGAAGTAGGTTCGGTCAAGCTTAACATAAGTCGCAAAAGGAATTCTCAAAGTTAGGAATTTCAGCACTTCTATCATAAGACGATACCTTAAGGCGAGATTTAGTAGAATAATTTTTTTCGAGATGAAGGGGTCGACCACACATTTTAATGGATATAGCAACATGGTTGCGAATCACTCAAACTCTATATCCATTTCGAAAATAAAAGCTCATAAAGAAGCGGAAATGAAAAATACACAGATAAAGAAACGGAAATAAAGGCGCAATTTGAAATTCAAAATTTTGGGATGTGCAGTAAAAATGAAAAATTAAGCGTGGATCTGCAGGAGGTGGTAATGTTAGTACAAAATATGTAGTGGGTTAAAAAGGTGGATCTGGGAGGTTGTTGTACCAGGCCCAAGGATGAGATCTTGTACTAAATCAAGTAATGATATGATTCATTTACATAAAGCCATTACGTGCGATGTTTTAGCGTGCGATAGATGTTACTAGACTCATGTTCCGGCATACTTCTATTCTTGCGTCTTCCGTGACTACTCGTTTATCCGTGACGTTCCGTAATACATGTTAGTTGAAACGTGGGTGACGTGGTCTTTTCGTAACCTTTCGTCTTCTAACTGATTTGACTGCTTAGTCCACTTGCCCCACTGTCATCACTATCCTTTACTTTCAATCTTGACCCGTTGACCCCAGAGTTCATGGCCACGTGTAAGCATCCTGGGATACTTTTCATTTACTATACCGAGAGTATAAATACTCGATCTATTTTTCACTGTATCTTTTCTACCTCTTCCACTGTCTTCGCCATTGTTAAAAAAACTTTCGAGCTTTACAATTTGATTATTTGCTCTTATCGTTATTCAAAGAACTTTTGCAGGTTAAGTTTTTGAACATTTCCTATCTGTCATGAGTACCATTACAGACGTTAAGTGTGTTCTTTCTCAGAGAGTGTTTGACCTTTTTTGTGAAAAATTTCATATTCCAAAGGAAGTACACCCAGTTCTGCCCAATCGGGGTAACACAATACATGAGAGGCATGTTGGGAAGATTAGACTATATACTAGGTTTTTTGACTTTGCCTGCTTTAGACTGCCACTGTCCACTTTTCTTGTTGATATACTTAGGTACTTCCGTATCAACATATCCCAACTTTCCGTCATTGGAGCGGCCAAGGTTTCTCATTTTGAGATCTTGTGTCGCGTTCACGGAATTGTACCGACTGTTGGGTTGTTTCGTTGTTTTTACGTGAATTCTAAAAAGAACGAATGGATGTCTTTCATTAAGCGTACTGCTAAATCCCCTGTATGCTATACGAAACCTCTTAACTCTCTCAAAAATTAGAATGCTCATTTTTTTCTGGGTTGATGAGTTTGCTTGCCTTGCGCGTTTTCCGTGGCATACTGCTAAGAACGTGACTAGGGATCCCGCTCCGGTAGCGGACGACTTTAATGCTCAAGATTATGCTACTCTTGTTGCTCATCCCTCTCTGTTCTGGAAGTTCCTAGAGGAATTCTTGTGCTTGGTTGGGCTTAGCCGCCATTACACTCTGGATGAGGAGACTTATCCCTCATTTGTGGACAAGGACGGAGAGGGTGAGTGTCTTTTCTTGTATATACATTATTTGTTTTATAGCTTCCTATTTTCCCTTCTAATTGTGCTTTACTTTGCAGATATGGACATCTTTGCCTTCATTCGCACCACGGATCCTACTAAGGTGAAAGTCGCTAAACGGGAGCGACGAGAAGATGAGCCATGGTTGTTGGAGACAACTGTCGGTCGCACTATTCCTTTGCTTCCAATTGCGCCTGACTGTGGCGAGAGTGAGCTGGACGCCAGTGTTGACAAACTGTTTGATGAGGGCGGTAGTGATACCCAGGTGGAACAAGGACATTCCGTCGGTGGTGGAGATGGGCAAGATACTGTTATTCAGTCGGTTACCGTGACCACTAACACTGTTGCTGAGGATGTGATTCCGTTACAACCAAGGAATCAAAGGAAAAGAAAAACCATTATTTCTGATGCTGGCGGGCCTTCACATCCTCCCAAAAGGTTAAGAGAGGATCACGGAACCCCTAGCAGGGCTTCCATAAGTGGGAAGTCCAGGTCTACGATTCAGCAGTTGTTGCTGGAGCTGTGCAGAATGCTGAGGTCAGGGGTGAGCCTCTTCTAACCTTGCCCTTTTTCACATCCTATGTATCCGCCACGCCGGAGCATGAAGATGAAGGTCATACAGACTCCGTAACCGGACTTAACCTTAGAACCATCAGTGTTCTGCAAAGGTTCGTTATTTCTTCAGACTCTTCTCAACATACTAGTGCTATTATTACGGAGGCTGAGGTTGATTCTTTTGTCAGGCCTTCCATTCCGGTGATCACAGTTGCTACTATCGTTACTTCAACTGCTGATCCTACTGTGGTTGTTAAAGAAAAAGTTGTTAAGCCTTCTTTGTTTGCTGCCGATTCTTCCTCCGCTGGTGGAGCTGACCCTAATGTTGGTATATTTTTGGATCTTATCGGAAGTGGCTTTCTTGTAAGTGGTGTTCGCACCGTCATCGATCCTGATACTGACCTTCAGAAAGTTTACGTTCCTCGATAGAGCGTGACCAATGGGTCCTATCTTGATGACGGTCGTGTCTGTCACGAGATGGTGGATGAATTTGCTCCTCCAAAATTTTTTGCATCCGTTCGGGGGATAGAGCATGATCAATTATTTACTGAATTCAATGTCGGAGCTTCTCGCCAGATGTCTCTGGGTGCTGAAGTGAGGATGCGTGCTGAATACAACATTAAAGAGAAAAGGAGGTTGAGGTCTGCTGTTGATGAGAAAGATGAGTTGCCGAAGGTCAGGGAAAGGGAGATTGAAAATCTCAAGGCACAATTGTTATTGAAAGAGGCGGAAGCCACGAAGGCTATTCGCTTTTGTGCCGAAGCTTCTAAGTTTGAAGCCGTTGAGAAATCCCTTCAGGTTGAGGTGGAGGCCTTGAAGGAACATAACACTACCCTAGTACTTCAAGAGAAAGTGACAGTGTATGAGGACTATATGAGTCAGCTCGAGAGGTTCCAAGATGAGAAAATGAAAGTTGTGAATGATAAATTTGACAAGCTATACACTGACTTCATTGAGATTACCCTTCACTTAGAGGAGAGGTTCTATCCTCACCTTCTTACTACCATTGCCGACCGCAGGTGGCTTCCTACCTACGACATGGAGCTTGCTGTTGCTAAATGTTTAAACTCATCTGAATATCTTTCTGCCCTTGGAGCGGCTATTGGTAAAGCTATTGAGAAGGGCATGCAAGATGGGTTAGCTGTTGGAATTACTCATGGCAAGGAAGGTAGGGTCCTGGCGGATGTTGCTGCATATAATCCTTCCGCGGAAGTTGATTATGTTTCCGCTTTGCAATAACTTTAGAGTGTGAACTTCTCCTTACTTACTGAGTTGAAACTAAACAAGGATTCAAGTGTTGAAACTTTAATGAATATTCTTCGCCTGGAAGAAACTCTTGCTAAAAGGTTAGGTCTAAATAAATCGCTACCTCACGTCGACCAACTGATGGACCTCGTTCATCATTCACCAGACCAAACTATCGTTGGTGAAACTGCTTTGTCACTTTCCCTGGATGTTTCTCATATCCGAGTTCAAAAGATTAGAGAAAACATTGCAAATCACAGATCAGCCCTCTGTGACGTTTTTATTCCTTTAGATGAGCCCTTCTCCGCCGTGGCTTTAGAGGGTACGGGAGGTACTTCTAAGACTGTGCCTGCTATCGCTGATACTACCACAACTTTGTCTACTACTCTTGCTTCCGCCAGTACCATTATTCCCATTTTCGTAGATGACTACGATGTTGTAGGTACGGATAACCAGGCAGCCGTGAATGAGAATGTCGCTAATGATAATGCTACTGGTGGGGATGTTAATCCCTTTCCCAAAGTTGATGACGCAGAGTTGAATGTTCCGGAATGACTCTGTCACTCGCTTAAGTTGTTTTGCTAAGATAGTTTGCCATGACCATGTGTGGTCCATTTCTTACGGCCTTTTGCATGTACA
>BQNB010173114.1:0-13392 GCA_026074375.1 Tanacetum coccineum
ACTTTTTGTGTCAATTAGGTGGGTTACTCACCTCGCGGTGAGTTTTATTTTGTGGGCCCCTTTCTTTTTAATTAATATATTTTAATTGGTTGTGAGTGTGTGTGGGTATTTAATGAGGGTATATTTTATATAAATTGAATATTTTAATGAAATGTGAGTTTTAGTTGTAAGGTGAGTTCTTATTACGGTTGAAAGGTGAGTTGTAAAGTGAGTTTTATTTGGAGATAAAAAGTTGATGTGGCGCTGACGTGTCGGGTAACTTTGTCACCACCATACCATCCAGCCTTAATTTGTACTAACAAATGACTACCTCAAGAAGTGGACATTTTTGAGTCAAAATTCTATACAAATATGAGTTGCTCCGTATCACACAGCCCTGTTTCACTCCAATATTCAGCTTTTCATCAACACTTTTGGATGATATAATCATTAACATAGATATAATATATTAATATGTGTTCAAATTATGTAGAAGACAAAAAGAAGTTACAAAATGTGATTAAGTACTCTTTCTTTTTGGACTAAAGCTGTATATCCGATACAATAACAATTTCAACCTTACCTGACGCGGGAGTTTATGTTGGTTTTATACTTTCATAACAATTATATTAAACCATAACATCAAAGCATAGAATAGCGGAAGCAAATAAAGGATCAAATAACATGTTTGAATAATTAACCCTAATTAGGGTTCTTGGAGATAATCCCTAAGCAATTTGATTCTTGTTCGGGCTAGAATCAAAAGGTATGTAACCCTAATTCGGTTAATTATTCAAACATGTTATTTGATCCTTTATTTGCTTCCGCTATTCTATGCTTTGATGTTATGGTTTAATATAATTGTTATGAAAGTATAAAACCATCAGTTGTTTCTTACGCTCATAAGCTCAGTTTTAATGACTTTGAGCTTATAGCTTATATAAGCGTATAACTTATATAAGCTTAGTTTTAATGGCTTGATATGGTTTATGTAGTTATATCCTTAGCCAGCACTATAATTTATAGTCTTACTTAGTTATGCACTACATATAGAAATATATATGATCTCTGATTTAGGTATGGTTAGGACATAGCTTCAATACGTAACTATGATGTCTAACTTAGACCTAGGCATATTAAGTAGATTCCATAAAAAAGGTGCATTTTTTATCAATATATTGAATTAGACCGAGAGTCGGGTAACTATCAGTATGAGCCAAGTGTAAATGTATTATTGACTTTATAAGAGGATGACTACAATGCAAGTGTGCACCTTAAAAGATTAAATTGATCACCTTAAAACTATACAAGGACTACCCGAGGGAATGCTAGAAAAGGCCGGAACTTCTGTTTTTCATTGAGTATTACAACATATCTTCATTTAGAATGTTAATAGATGACTATGCATAAATTTCTAAAATGCTTTAGATCGTAATCTGTTTCTAGAACTATCTCACGAGCTGATTCTTGTGAGCATTTTGTTCTATCTTTTCCTATGCTGAAGTTATTCCCCTGATCATATACATATAGTTAATTTGTATTTTAAGTTGATATTCTCTTTGGCTTGAATTTTTTTGTTATTGAACAAAAGTCTGCTCCATGTAGAAGCTACACATTAATATAACCTTTAGTCCCTTAAGTTTTTTAAGATCCATATGAGCATCAATCGTGGTCGATCTTTAGAATCCTTAGTTCAAGAAACAATTAACTTTTAATGTAACCTTTAGTCCTTTAAGTTTTCTTTAAGCGAGGATAAAGATGTCGTTCTTTTTGGAATAATGTTGTCTTCCTGAAGCCTTAGTTTAGGAATGGTACTTAAGCTCAAAGATAATTCGATGGCTGTGTGTACAGTCTGCGATAAGTTTAGGATGTTGCTTGGTTTATCACAAGTAGGGAAACCTCATTGGTGTGGCTGAGCCATATGCATGTATAGGTTGTACCTTTTGCTGTCACTTTGTTGCGTAAAGTTAGTCTCTTATCAGTTCCATATATATATATATATATATATATATATATATATATATATATATATAATAAATATATAAATATATATATATATATATATATATATATATAATATATATATATATATATAATAGAGAAGGTATTTACTTGAAGTTTTAGCATGTATAGTTTATAGTGTTGATAGTTTGTGTGTAATTTTACAATAAAAGATTTCCATGCTTTGTTGAAGGTTTCACATTTTGAGCTAATATCTCCACTACAGTTGATTGTTAGTCCGGATGTAAAAGGAAAGATGTGCTTGGAACTACCAACGATGTGGTAAATCACAACGGACAAGTCTATGTAGACATATCAATGGTAAAGAACACGACCGTTCACCAACAGTAAACTTATCGCCAAAGTAATACACCACTTACCCTTTACCAATCACTGATAACAAATCCCTCAAACACAATGCGAACAAAGTATACCCTATACAAGACGGAGGAGTGCATAATCTGTATCAATTTGAATTATCCACATCTCGAGTCTCACAAAACGACAAAGCCATGAGTTAGAATCAAGCGGAGTCCATGCCCCCTCCCAGAACCACGAAACTCCCTATTCCGGGAGGCAAGCACGGCCATATCATCACGTGGGGCAATACTATTGTAGTAATAGAACTCTTGTAACACGAATGCGGCCGTTATATGGTTACTAAACGAGTGTCCGTATGATTCACCAAAAGGTGACAATATCAATAACAAAAATATGACTTATTGCATAAACATACCACCATTCATCATATATTAGTCCAAACCAAGAAACGTATGTAGTATAAAGCAACAAACTACATTTGCTGTATGTGTAACTTGAAAGACCACCCCATAAACATTAGGAATTTAATTTAATTACACAAAAGGCCTTTAAACATAAATTCCAAATTTTAAGCAAGTATAGCTTTAAAATGACGGTAGAACAAGATAGAGCAGGATTGCCACTTATTTAGTTGTACTAATAATATAATTACGTAATTTATATTTCTTTTAAAAGATTATGTCAGTGTCAAACATAAAGAGGGTGCCCGTCTAACACTTGAACATAAGCAAAAACTCATCAAAACAGTTATAATTAGGCACCAAGATAGCTAAACAGTCATAATAATCGGTAAAAGAATATATTTTACGCCAAACATGACAAATATACGCATACAAAACAACTAAATATGTGTTCACATAACAGATATACGCATACAGAACAACTCATGACAACCAATGTAAGCATACATAAAAAGTATTGAGATAAGCACCTTAAATAAATTGCCTTTACTAATTAATAATAGTTGTGCATGTTTAAATGTCTATACATGGAATAGTTGTCTAAAGTTCACTCACAATATTCAGATCGAGAGTACAGAATATCATGTACAGTTTGTCGCAATGGATATCTGAGGCCTGATATCATAAACAATGCTTGTGTTAAGTTTGGAAGAAATGTTATGGTACTAAGCTAGTAAGATACGTTGCCCGTGTATAAGCTACAACATACCCTAGTTCGCCTTTCCCCCAAACAATCCTCGTAGACCACTAAAAGACACACATGACTATGTATAACTTATCCAAACATTTAGCACACATCAAAACCAAATTTTTATACTATAAATAGTCAATTATGTTTTGTGATTAAAAGATAATATGCGTGAAAAAAACTGAAGTGCCGGTCTAAACCCTTGAACATAACAAACACTAAACCCAACACAATAATTCAAAATAACCAACCATAAGAACAAAAAGTCATACTAATCAATTTATGCAGGAACGAATTCCTGCCAAAACGGGTTTCACATATTTATTCAGTTCATATAAAAAATAGTCCATAACAAAAAAGCGGGTAGTCATACATATGAGGCACAATATATTAGTAATTAAAAACAAGCAGTCATACAAAGGCATAGTAATAAGCAACAATAATCAGTTAAAATTAGTGATAATAAGCAACTATTAATAAGCAACAATAATCAGTGATAAGCAGCAATAATTAGTCAAAATAAGTGATAATAAGCAGCTAGTAATAAGCAACAATAATCAGTAATAAGTAGATATTAATAAGCACCAATAATCAATAAAAATAAGTGATAATAACCACTAATTGAAATAATCAGTCAAAATAATAAGTCCAAATAATCAGTCATAAGCAGCTAGTAATAAGCAGAAATAACCAGTCAAAATAAGTGATAATAAGCAGATAGTAATAAGCAGCAATAATCAGTAATAAGCAGGTAGTAATAAGCACCAATAATCAGTCAAACGAAGTCATAATAAGCACTAATTCAAATAATCAGTCAGCATATGTCAAAATAAGCACTAATTCAAATAATCAGACAACATATGTCAAAATATGCTAACAAAAAAGAAGTAACAAATAATTCAGGTCATAAAAGAGTAACAAGCAGTCATGAAACCATAAATCATTAAACAAAAAAACAAATAAATCCAATTAAAGCGCGCAAAGGAGCAGGTACGTTTCTATACCATATTGTTGGCTGCAATTAAAATTACCCCGCCATGTAATTGCCATGGCTGCAAATAAAATTTGCCCAACCATAAAGTAAACCAGATATATACCATAATCAAGATCTCAAATCTTAGAGATGATGCAACATACTGATGGGGCAAACCAAGATTTACCCCTAACCATAACTTCCAAACCATTAATCACCTGACGACCCAAGATCTTACCTTTGAGAACGACATGTTATAGCGGCTCTTTCTTTCTTCAAGATCTCAAAAATTAGATATTCGTATGTTTTAGATCTGGTGGTGATAATTAACTATTCATATGTTTTAGATCTGAAATATACAAGAAAAATCTTGTTTCATATGTTTTAGATCTGATGTGATATGTTTTTTATGATAGGATTCTTGATGATTTGTGTTTTGTTTGATTTTAGTTTGAGTTTTGTTATTGGGGGTTTTGTTTGAGTTTTGTTTTTAGCTACGATGTTTAGATTTAAAAAATTGTGAGTGTGGGATTAAAAGTTTAGACACACGTATCGAGAAAAAAAGTACAAAAAAATATTATTTAACTAAAAGGTCGCTCAAAGAATACGTAAATCTCCTTAATATTGTATTATTGACTTTTCGTATAATACAATATAATATTGGTCTCCTCATCAACATCATACATGAGTCGCCCAAAATACTATACGATTAGAATATTAATAAAAAGGACACTTACACAAAGTGTACCTAATAAGGGACACATGTCAAATTATTAACAAGTCTCTTAAGTCGCTCAGGTCGCCCTGAACATTTTGAGAAACATAAAAAATTTAGGGCAAGTAACACCCACCACTTGTACTTTTAGGGCATTTGAAGAATTTCCTCTTTAGAGAATCATACAAGAGATGAATGAGTTTCAGAAGTTATTGGTAAGTAAAAGTACTCCCTTAGGGGGTGTTTGGGATTGCGTTTCCTGTCTGATTATCTGCTTATTGCGATCTAAAAACGCAAAAAATCTTAATCTAGTGTTTGGGTATGAAAAACTAAAAAGCACTTTTCTGCGTTTTGGAGGCTCCAAAACGCCATTTTGGAAAAGCAGGTGGGGAGCTACTGCAGCAAAACGCCTGATTGGCCAGCAGTTATTGTTATTAATCATTATCAGGCCCTACAAATAACTGCTGGCCAATCAGACTGTGACACACAGTCTAATATCCCCACCTTAACATGTGCCCCTGAGGCACATGTTAGAAAAACCCATATATTATACCTTTATATTAAGCAAGATTGAGGTGTGTTTAATGCACCCTATCCTACCTGCCCGACCTGATATGTTTTCTACCACCCATCCGACCCATTAATCTCACCTTTTCTCTCACTTCGTTTTCACATAGTGGTTTTTAAAAAAAACGCACAAACCCAATTATGATTCTGATTGTGAGACGCATCATCATCTTCAATTCCGTTCTTCACGTGTCTTCATAAAAACACATATTCAGATCTGTGTTTTCTCTCTCATACATCTCGGTTCTGGACCTCTCTCTCTAAAACACATATTTGTCGTGGGAGTGTGACGATGGTGAGGGATTTAACCTCATACAAGGAATTTTTACCCTTTGCATGCTGTTCAATTATCTTAACTAATTAGGGTTATGGTTTTGGGTTTTCTGCTACTTTATTGAAAAAAATTTGGTTTTTATGTTGGTTTATTTATTAGGTTTATAGATGCAATTTGGTGTGAGGCTGTCATGAGTCTCAACGGCTATGACGAAGATGAGACCATTCGTATCTTGGCGGGGTGACCTACTATGGTCGCAGCCATGGCGGACATGTCCTCTTTAATCTGTTGCTAGCCTCTTTGAGCCTCCTACACAGTGAGATTGATTTAATTTAACTACATATGTAATTGGTACTGCTATTATGGCTCTACCTGCAAATATGAAGGTTTTAGGATTGTTATAATTCTTATGCTGAAGTTGTCGAAAACGCGTTTATACTTTCAACTTGCTTACTGCATTTTCGATTAGTTTTTATTTGATAAGAATGATGGTCATATCATTTGTCATGGGCTGTGATGGGTCGAATGGCTTTAATAAAGATGTTTATGTATCGGATTTCATTCGCCCCATCCTCTTGCTTCGATTGTTAGCCTACTTAAGCCTATGTATCATAATCACTTACATGGTGATAAGGCCCGTATCTTGGCACGACAACCCATACCGGATTGTGATTGCAGCCATTGCGGGTGCTTGGTAGCCTTTCTATATTTGGGCTGTCGACATTTGAATAAAAAGGTAACATTGTATGCGCTGTGATCATAAGTTATAAGGTACATGATGGTCGTTTTTGGCTCTTCTAAAACGACGTTGTTTTGCGCGTCCTTTAGGCAAAAAGGATATATACAATATACTTCGCTGATGTGGGTTGAGGTTATTTATTTTTTATTAGTTACGGAGATGATGATAATTTCATGCGTTATGTTTTTTATGAGCGTAGTTTACTAAAGCTCGCATCTTGGCGGGGTAGCCACAACCAGATTGTGGTTGCAGCCATGGCGGGTATTTGGTACCGCTTCAATATTTGCATATCCGAGCCCAAGAAACCAGAATGGATTTAGTTTTTGGAGTTATCGTTCTTAGATTTGCTTATGTGGACAATAATGGATATATTGTGTATTTTTTACATTTGTTCTGGAAGAGTATGGAACTCAAAATGAAGGCGGTGCAATTTGTTTGTTATGAAAAGGTATTTATGTTGTTGGGTTGCACGTCGAACGAGTGTACTCCATTGCCCTTTTTGTGTCATAAAAGAGGATTATAGGAGGCTGTGATGATTCTCAGTGCGGCGAAAGCGGTTTTAAAAAAAAATGCTGCATTGACTGTGGTATACATGTACATCCTCCACTGTGTGATGCCAACGATGATCCTCATAATGTTTGGCACGATAGAATCATTACTTTTTCTATGCAAATTTTTTGAAATATGAATGAAACATGGATACAAATTTGATTTACTTTTTTTTAGTTTGTTTCCCAAACACCCCTAAATAGATTTTTAAAGCTGATAATACATTTTTGTGTATACTCATGTTGCATTCAGGAGGGATAAACTGTCCTGTGGCACTAGACAGGCAAGACGGAGTGACAGCAAAGCTAAAAACAGCAAACCCGAGCCTCGATACATCTATCAGGTAGCATTGTTTAATTTCGAGCTTGAAAAAAATGATGTGTATCTATATTATCAAGTAATCGTAATGCATATTGTTCAATTTCAGGAGTCTGTTCCTAAAGTAATGGTGACCAACGAAGGGATAAAAGATGTCATCAGTAAGTTGAGATTCGATTTACACACATATCCCTTCCTGCTATCTGCTTATTCTTTGTTTACGACTTTGGCTATGCTATTCATTTGCAGCCATTTATCCTCTTACTACGTTTGATTTGAAGCCATTGATCCTCTCACTGAAGTTGCAAAGGCTTTAAACGCTCATAATTTCATCTCACAAATGCCTTAGAAGTCAGGCCCATAGTCACAGGAAACGCCAGCCTACCCGCGATCTACGTTTCGGATTGCTCGTACCCAAATGCGGTACGATCGCGTTCCGAGTCACTCGGGATCACGATCTGGGTCGCTAGTTTTCACGTTCCGTAGTTCAAGTTTTAGATTCATGTTAAATAAAAGGAAAACCTTGAAAAAGGAGATCTAAAAATGGCAGATATGGTTTGGGGGAAGAAGATGAAACGTGGAGAGAGAAAGAGTAGTGTAAAATGATAAGTGACCTGATATATCCCACGTGAAGAGAGAGAAAATGTTATATTTTACAGTAGTAATTTACTTTCTTTTTCCTTTCATATCTTGTCATCTTCTTAAGAATTAAAGTGGGCTAATACATTCAACCATTTAATTTAAGATCTATAGTGATTAAACTGTTAAAAAGTTTATACTTTTATCATTGTTAAAATGGTACGCCGTACCAAATTGGGTACATCGTATCAGATTATATGGTACATCGAATCGAATCGAAGCGTACCGAAATGAGCCTACCCCCGCTCGTACCGAATTTTAAGTACCCCGCGAACCGCGTTCCCTTTTCGCGATCCCGTACCGAAGCGTTCCGCGTTCCATGTGACTTTGTCAGGCCTACAAAACTAGGTATTGTTTCCATTATTTTATACTTTCTGCTACTGTTGCAAGTAAATAGTTTTAGTCACATGCATCACACTAAATCATACCCGTACACTTGGCTAAATTTTGTGAAACAATTTTTCAGAACGGATTCTTGATTTCTCTGTGTACGTGTGCGTGTGTATCTGTATGCTTAATAACATATTTTCTATTAGCAGACTTAATGAGCTCTGCTTAGAAAGATGCTACGCAGAGTTGGTATTTGAACATATATATCTGATATATGCATTTTTTTGCTTTTGCAGGTATATGATGTAGAGATTATAATACGCGCACGTTTCTTACCTGAGTGCAATGTTACTAGGTTAAACGTTTTTTATCTCTGCATAATTTTTTTAGAAAATATTTTATGTGCAGTACCATTCGAGAGACTTGCTCATATTATAATGAGTAGGTTATTTTAATGCATAACCAAAATATAAATAGCAATCCCAAACATCCACTTAGTTTGCCTATTGCCAACAATCGATCCTAAAAATTAAAAATTTAGTGTAAAGAGTCAAGGTTCTTTAATGTTCTTCATATATACGATACGTAAATGTATCAGGAACACTATACCCAAACAGGAACACTATCGCGGGTTTTATTAATTTAGTTCTGCAAGTCAGAACGGAGATGATGGCGTGCTTGAGATCCTTGAATGTGTTCGTGTGCTTGCAGAAAAAAAGAAGGCTCTTTGGTAAGACATCGAGCTGAATTGATGGAACGTTAGAAGACACTTGGAGCCACGCGATATGGCAAAGGAACGGACACATCATGTTGATGGAGGTAACAACAACTCTTTCTAAACTATTTAGTGTTTTCTTTTGTTGTTTTTTAAAATATCAATAATTTGTTTCACATGTGAAACTAAAGACATTTAACTGAATTTTATAGACACAATAATTAGTAATATATATTAATTGGTTGCGTGTTTGGTTGAATTTTTGGCAGGTTCGTGCGAGGCTGCGAGCAGAACACAAATCTTAGGGTGCCTATTTCTTGGACACTACTGATATCATCTTCCAATTACCATAGCTCCAGGTTAGAATAATATTTGTTTCATTTCTATAGGCTGTCATATTGACGTGGGTAATCTTATATATGAGCCTCCAAGAGCTGTTCCTACATTGTGGGAAATATAATGTCCCAAAACCTAACCCTAAATATGTGAACCAACTTTTCGTTAATAACCCCAATAGGTTTGTCTTTAGTTATGGTCTTCTATATTTACAGTAACTCGAGTAAGAAATATCATGCAGCTGAATATTCCCCAAGCCTTAACTGAAATGATTAAGGTATATCAAAGTTTTTAATTTAGTATGAATAAAGTATATTATCAGCGTCTTTTACGGATAGATACATGTAGGTTGCTAAATTAAGGTGTCGTAGCGTTTAGGATATTGAAGTGTATTGACAACAAAGAATCCTGGAAATGTTGCTTAACGTTATATGTCCGACTTTGTTCTATGTACTCCAGCTTAAGCTCAAAAATTATTATGCAGGTCTCTACCCATTTACAGGTGTATGTTCTACTTGCGGTACGGGAGGAAAAGAAGGGCAACCGCATTCTGGTCATGGCGAACTCGAACAAAGATGTTTTGCTGCTTCTTTGTTGGCCCAATATACAAAAGTGAAGGGTGCGAGATCAGGCAGGTGCGAGATGAGCCAAAGTTAAAGTTAAAGGTGCAATTCCAGTTTATTCTTTGTTGTGTACTATGTAAGCATTAACCCGTGTTCAGATGTGCACTTAAACTCATTTTTAAGTGTTTCAGTAAAAGTGATTATAATTTTGGTTTTCCTCGATTATTTACAGGCAGTTTAATCAGTTTTGAATAAAATATGTGAAAAGTTGCTCCCCAAAATTTCATTACTGTCATCGTGTTTATTCGTAATATTTCATTCAGTTAACTTGGTGTAATCAAAACCTTTAAGTCATCATCAAAATATTCAAAGTCTAATTGCATTGATCGGTTTAATTCTTTTATGCTTTTAGGTGAATATTTGATTTGATCAGCCGAGGTCCAGTATTTCACCGCTGAAAATGGGTTTGCTTAGAGCTTAAGAATGACCCGTTTAGCTAAATGGGTAAAGTTAGAAACAATACAAGTTAAGGTTTTAGAAGATGTGCAATCCCTATTTTCAAACCTTGCTATAAATTGAACGAAGAAAAGGTTTTAGAAGATGTGTGTTTGGCTAAAACAACTACACTTTTGGCATATTGGATTGTTATCGTGTTTCATTAATGTAAAACCTCGCTCTCCGCAGAGCGCGGGTTAAAAACCTTGTTTCTCTTTATAATTCATTTGTATTTGCTATATTTATTTAAAATTTCTATCTTTTATCGCTAACAGTTATTATATAAGAGTAAACTTTATTTTATATCTCAAAATTCAATAAATACAAAGAATGTCTATTTTAGTCATTTTACCTAGTGACTAAACAAATAATTCAATTTGCCAAACACTAAAAAATTGATTATCTGATTATTGCGATTTCAAACAGCATAATCAAATCCAAACACTATTTTTCAAAATCACGTTTTGTAACCGCTGATTATATAATTATCCATTTTCAAAACGCAACGTCGCAACATCTATTTTTAATAAACAATCCCAAACACCCCCTTAATAGTTAATAATAAACCAGAAATTATGTTTAAATGCTATTCTTCCATTATATCTTTCTACTTCTTCACTACATACACATGGTAAGTTTCGTACAAAACAAAGTTAAAGATTGTCCTTGAGCAAGTAAATTAAATGAGGTTTTAAATTGTATCAGAAGGGTTGTTGTCATCATAGTACCACAGGTGTAAATGTGAATTATGCCAAAACTTTATCTCATAGAATTTATTTTTTTGGCAAAAAAACATTTTCATTAAACTATGGTCCAACTAGTTTACAACCTCTAACAAAAATCCTCATATCATGCCATATCATAAAGAGTACTTAACTTTATATGGACCATTTCGTTTTTAGAATTTGTTTAAAGTTGATTCGTGTGTTTTTATGTTCTATCACATGTTGATCTCAACTATTTTCCCTTTTTCTTTAAACTAGAAAGAAATTTGTGATTCTTTTCTCATTTTTATTTTTATGAGTTTTGCTAATTGGTAATGATTTTCGTTACAGTGGCACTTATAATCAGGGACGGAGTCAAGGGGTCTCGGGACACCAATGAATTTTTTTGTTTCGTAGTGTTAATTTTGTTAAAAAACATTATCTTTTATAAATGCACTCGGTCCCAAAAGGTTGTGCATGTAGTTTTGTTTGATTTTTTGTAAATGCACATGATAATTTTATGTTCTAGTTCCGAACACCCACAAGGACGGAACAATAATATTTGGTCCCAAAATTATCGGTTACTTCTCGAACAATTTTTGTAAATAGTCTTCGGCTCATCCTGAAACGTTCACGAAATGTTGCTTCGTCATATTATGGGTGTTCGGAGAAGTACGTCATTACTAAACGATCATGAGCACCGTAATGATCCCTTTCTACTGGGGTTCGATGGACTTTTGGCTTTGACGCTTCATAAGCCGCTTGACATGCCTCCGTAAACACAGCAAGCTCGCTATTAAGTTTATCTTCATCGTCCAAAGAGGTATAAAAAAATAGATCAGAAGACATTGTGTAGATTAGTGGTTTGAATGTGTGTAGAGAGAATTGTTGTTTGAATGGGTGATAAAAATAGTGAAATTGGTGGGTATTTATAGTGTTAAATTATTTAAATTTTAAAAATTAAAAAGTTTTTTTTTAATATGAAAACAAAAATGGCAGGAATTTTAGCTTTTTCTTCTTACGACCTGTCGTCTGGGTGATTAAAATGGTTCTCGGTCTTCGGCGACTGACTGCTCGACCGATCAACCACTACGGCGGCGACCGGCAGCGACCGAGGTCGACCGAGTCGGTCGACCGAACCGTAGTGGGTAGCCTTAATAAAACAATAGTTATTGGTAGACTTTGTGGAAGGTTTAATAATTTGTACGATGAAATTGATATAGAATCTATTACGTGTGCTATTTGTGATGATGGGGTGGAGACGTCTAGCCACTTGTTCTTTTCATGTTGTATGGTTAGACAAATTGGTTGCATGATCGCACGTTGGTGGGATGTTCCTTATGTTGAGGTCGATTCTCATGAAGAATGGATTTCTTGTCTTGTAAACTTGCGGATTTCTTCTAAACACAAGTTGATGATTGAAGGCGTTTTCTACGTCATGTGGTGGCATTTATGGTCGTTTAGGAATAAGCTCATGTTTGATGTTAAAACTCCTTCGAATGCACTGTTTTTTGAAGATGTAGTTTCCATGTCTTTTCATTAGTGTCGGTATAGATGTAAAACGTCGTTCAGTTGGAACGATTGGCTCAAAAACCCGAACCTGATTACTTTGTCATTGCTAGCTTCTTGCTAGTTTTGTTTTAATAGAATCGCCGTTAAAAAAAATGATTTGTATATGCACCGATAAAAGATTCACTTTGCCTTCAAAAAAAAAGATTTACTTTTATCTTCGATAAGGGTATTATGGTCCTACCACTTAGCATGTTTAGAATAAATTAACAACTCCTTATTTATCACCTAATTACATTGGAATTAGATATTATTATCATGCACTTTTTGCTTAGACAAAAATAAAGAAATACAGGATTTGTTTGCATGTTCTAGCCGTATACATTGCGGAATATTAACTTAATTATCATCAGGTTAGATTTCGATCGATAACTATACGGGAAAATTACCGCAGAGGACCATTTGTAATGGGTTCCTCTTGCAGAGGACCCAAAAATCCTACTTTTCCATTTTGAC
>BQNB010173117.1:0-13392 GCA_026074375.1 Tanacetum coccineum
CATATGTCAAACAAGAATGTAACAAGTATGAGCATGTTGGTCAAGAGCACAAGTTGATCAAGGAAGTCAAATCAAGATGATTCAAGTCAAGGAGATGATGCAAGATAACGATCTCAAGAATTCAAAGTCAAAAGATAAAGGCTCAAAATCAAGATCACAAAGCATGGATGAACAAAGCCATTACAAACAAGACAAGACCATAACAAGGCAAAGCATAAACGTCAAACGTCATATCTTCAATGTCATCGGTGGTACAGAGGAGTTTGAAGAAAGAGACCTCAACATTGGGGGAGATTGTTAGCCTTAATTATATTAAGTCAAACAAGAATGTTATCGGTCTTAGAAAGTCAAACTAGGTCTTGTATTGTAATAGGCTAGTCGGGTTCAACGGGCTTGGATTGTAATCTAATATTGTCCGTGTTTCGGGCTCAAAGCCCAAGTTAAACCAAGCCCGGCCCGTTTAGAAAGCCCAAGTGCCAAGCTAGCAAGGCATGGGTATAAATATCCCTTCACCACACTTGGTGAAGGGTGTTGGTTACATTTTCATTCACTTGTAATCCACCAACTCTCTAATCTAATCTTCCTTTCTTGTTTCTCTCTCTACTTTCTCTCTCTAAGTTTTCTTATTATTTTCTAGCATATTGGTAAAGATTATTGTTGTGTAATGGATTAAATTAGTGGGATAACATGTGGTATCACTCGCCAAGGGGTGTTTAGTGTTTGTTTTGTGAGAAATTCGTGGGTTTTTTTGTTGGTTTTTCTTTGGTTCGAAAAAAGCAAGAAAAAAATCAAAGCTCGATCTTTGTTTCGTGGTTAAAAGTGTTAAAGACTTGTACTTTCGGGCTTAGATCACTTCCTTGCATCATTACTAAGTGGTTTTAACATCATTTCGTAGCTTACAAGAAAGTTTGAAGATTTTTTCTTGGCTGCGTTTTGCCTATCTGAAGGGGTGTTCGTTGTTGCGTTTTGCTCAAGTCATTGCGTTTTGCTCAAGTCATTGCGTTTTGCTCAAGTCATTGCGTTTTGCTCAAGTCATTGCGTTTTGCTTCCAAAGTCATTGCGTTTTGCTTAAAAAGTCACTGCGTTTTGCTTCCAAAGTCATTGCGTTTTGCTTAAAAAGTCACTGCGTTTTGCTTCCAAAGTCATTGCGTTTTGCGTTGTTTGATGATCCATAATTAACTCTCTGCATTATCAGAAAGGTCTCCTCTCTTCATCATTGGGACTTGTAGGATGTTTTGATGCCAGACTCACAACTCAAATAAATCAATAAAGTTTTTATTATTAACTTCACTATTAATGACAGTAACAGAGGGTTTATTATTAGACTTCATTTTATAAGAAAATATAGTTTCATAAAACTTGACATCTCTTGAAAAAATGTAGCTTCTATTTTCCAAACTTAACAATTTATAAGCCTTTTTTGAACTGGAATAACCAATCAAAATTCATTTCTCAGATTTAGAAGAAAACTTATCAGAATTATTTAAAATACTAGAAAAACACAGACACCCAAAACGTCTCAGATGGGAAAGGGAATGTTCTCTACCATAAAGCACACTAAAAGGAGATTTACCAGCAAGGACAGAAGATGGAAGCCTGTTAATTAAGTATGTAGCAGTTAAGACACAATCAGTCCAGAAACATAAAGGAATACCTCCTTGAAATAAAAGACTTCTATCAACGTTAAGAAGATGTCTGTGCTTTCTCTCAGCAATTCCATTTTGCTGAGGAGTATTAGCACAAGAGGTTTGATGCACAATACCTTTTTCCCTTAGAAAAACATCCATTTTATTATTAATAAACTTTGTACCATTATCAGATCTAATTATTTTTATCCTTTTGAGAAATTGATTTGAAATAAGATTAACAAAATCAACAAAGTACCCAAACACTTCATCCCTAGATTTAATCAGATAGACCCATACAACCCTGGAGAAATCATCTACAATGGTTAAAAAATATATGTACCATTCCCTAGAGGTGACCCTGTAAGGACCCCATAAGTCAAGATGAATGAGATCACCCAATTTTTCATATTTATGATCACTTAAAGGAAAAGGTTCTCTTGTTTGTTTAGAAAAATGACAAATTTCACATGGATTAACATGTTCAGGTTTGGTTATCTTTAAACTCGTTTTTAACACTTTTAAAACTTGATCTGAAGGATGACCCAACCTATTGTGCCAAACACTCTTAAACACATGACAACACAAAATAGAGAAATTACTCTTAACTTTAGGCAACTTACAATCAATATCAAACATATATAAACCACCAGACTCACTACCAGTCCCCAGAACATTCTCTTTTTTCAAATCCTGAATAACACAATCATGTTCATTAAAGCCAACATGTAATTTACTATCCTTAATCATCTTGTTCACAGACAATAAACTAACAGTGTATTCAGGTATAACCAACACATCAAACAATACCACATTATTAGTAAGTTTCAGGTTACCAACATGATTTATTTTAGCAATGGTTCCATTTGGGTGACCAACAGTAATGTTTAATTCAGATATGTCAACAACATTAGTCATATTTTTAGCAGAGTTAGTTATGTGTTGGTTTGCCCCTGAATCAATGATCCACCCAAAATGAAAGTTAACCCCATTAATTTTAACATTAACATTAAAGAACTTATAAAAGTGATTGTTGAAAAACACATTAGCATTAAAGAAACTAAAGTTTATACCTGCCATATTAGCTTGAACACCAGAATTATCTTTTTCACCTATTAAACTTATTAGCTTTGCAATTTGATCATTAGTGAAAGGTAAAGAGACATTTGGTGTTTGAACCTCAACATTATTACTTGAACCACCAACCCTGTTATTATTATTAGAAAACCCTTTGTTGTTGTTGTTGTTGCGAAAATTTCCATTAGAGTTTTTCTTAAAACCAGTGGGATAACCAATTATCTTAAAACATCTGTCAATGGTATGCCCTTTCATACCACAGTTTTTGCAACTCAAAGAATCATACTGAGTTCTATTAGTCCTATTATTGTGATTGTTGAAATTGTTATACTGAGTTCTGTTTGTCCCATTATTATTATTGTTAAAACTGTTATTGTTTCTGTTTTGACCTCTATGATTATTATCAACAGTTTTAGCCACAAAGGAGCTAACTTGGGGTTTTTGAACCCTAGAGGTAGACCCAAGCCCCCTATGAGATTCCTCTCTACAAACAATCACAAAGCATCCTTAACATTAGGTAATTCAGGTTGGGTCAACAAAGAACTCCTAATAGGCTGATAGACATCATCTAGACCCATTAAAAACTGCATTAACTGTTGATGTTTTCCCAATTCAGTTCTAGCATTACAAGTACAAGGAGAGAACTTAGTAAGAATGTCAAATTCCCTCCACAAAGAGTTCAGTTTATGATAGTATTCAGATACAGGCAAGCCATTTTGTTTGAAGTTGTTAATTTATTGCATAAGATTAAACAGAATAGACCCATCAAGTTTATCATAAGTGTCTTTTAATTCTTTTCAAACTTCAGCAGCATTTTCAGAATAAACTTGACTTAAATAGAGATCTTCAGAAATACTACTTAGTAACCAAGACAAAACAACAGCATTACATCTTTCCCATTGATTAGATAAAGGCACACTGGTAACATAGGTAGATTTAACACAAGTTCCATCAACCAAACCTATTTTATTTCTAACTTGCAAGGCAATTTTCATAGAAATAGCCCAAACTCTATAGTTTTCACAACCAGTAAGCTTAACATTAACCAGAGCACCACTACTATTATCATTAGTTTGCAAATGTAATGGGTTACCAGCATCTAATGAACTAATTAGATCAATACTACTACTAGCAGGACCAGAACCAGCCATGACAAACATAAACTCAACACACAGATAAAAACAGATAAACAATCAAAAAACAAGCAGGAAAAAAAACAAGCAGATAGCAAAGAGCAAAGATAGAAAACAAATAAGAATAATAATAGCTGAGAGTAGTTCCCAGGTTTCCTTGCCACTTGAGTGGTAGGTCAAGGGCAAATCTCAAAAATTATTAATAATAAATAGAAATAACAAGAGATAAGAGGTGTTACAGAGCTTTAAGAGGCGAGCGGAAGAAACCACACAATTGTTCTTGATTCACTTAGTCAAGACACAATTGATTATCACCAACCAATCAATTGTTCTTGATTCCCTTAGTCAAGACACAATTGACACCCTGAACAAAATAGTTTACTCAGAAGAACAAATCCCCAAATATTAATCCAAATTTAGGGTTTCCAACAGTCAAACCTATATTTTCATATAATCTACCAAAAACTGATCACCCTTTGTTACCTATAACTACCAAATCGTCTGAGATTACAACTTCACAGCCCATTATCTTCCAGAAAACTAGAAAAGCCCACAAAATATTCAAACCCTTAATAAACGAGCTCCAACCTTAGAGCTCTGATACCATGTTAAATTAATACCCAGAAATAAACTCAACCAACCAACCCCTTAACTCTTTATTAATAAAACCAGATGAATAGTCCCCAAACAGATGCTATCCAAACATACAAAAAGAGAAAGATAGTCTACAAACGGGTGCTATCTAGAAATACAATAGATTAAACATGAAATAACCTAACTATTACAAGGAACCAAACGATTACATATGGAATACGTTTGGTGAGGATAAGGATTTATGTCTTGAGAGAGAGAGAGAGGCGTTGTTGTGTGTTTTTTTTTCTTGTATATAACTCTAGCTGTTACACAGGATCAATATATAACCAAAAGCCAGAATCCCAAAGGAGGCAGGGATAGTCCCTGAGAAACAAGAGATGGACAAAAAAGAGCAATAACGGATAAATATGGAAAATAAAGATACAGAAATACCCCTCAAGGTTTGATAAACTTGAACAATTCCGATGACGGAAACCACTCACCACAACCCAAACCAAAACCCTAACACAACAACTACTTTTCACGATGACGTCACTTTCATCGTCACTCTTCCGTCACCACCACCACTACACACCATCACTCATCTCCACCTCCACCACCGTAATCCGCCGCTTCACTGCCACCAAAACAACCTTCCGTCCACTCACAATCACCTCATCCAGAAACAACAACAACAACCGCGAAAGCTTAACTGCTAGAAAACATCAACAGCCTAAACCTAACAAACACCTTCTCAAAGCGCGTGATAACGTCAAGCACTACACAACGACTTCACTCTCTCCGTCGTTCACTCTTGATGATACGGTCAATTTGTCGCCCGATCAAGCTGTAGGTAAAGTCGCTTCAGCTCAGGCCAACTTTATGCGCGTTGTTATTCAACCCAATGCCACGTCATCATCTTCATCATCAGAAGGTTTAGGTGAAAACTCGGTGACGTCATCATCATTTTCGGAAGATGCAGGTGAGGATTTGATGACGTCATCAACATCATCGGAAGCTAGAAGTGAAGGTGTGACGTCATCATTATTAACGGAAGGTGGAGGTGAAGGAGTGGAGTTGTTATGTGTAGTGAGGAGTTTATTGAAGAAGATAAAGAGGAGAGTATTGGTAGGAGATAAGGTGTTAGTCGGTTCGATTGATTGGAAGGATAGAAGAGGAGTGATCGAGAACGTGTTTGAGAGGAAGACGGAGGTACTTGATCCGCCGGTAGCTAATGTCGATCATTTACTCGTTTTGTTTTCGTTAGATCAGCCGAAACCGGAGGAGTTTTCGCTTACGAGGTTTTTGGTTGAGGCTGAGTCGACGAGGATTCCGGTTACGCTTGCTTTGAACAAAGCTGAACTTGTGAATGAAGAGGTATACACGATAATATATCTGGTTCTGTTGATTGTGTGTAGGTGTATTAGTATATCGTGTAAATAGGTGTACGCGCGTAGTTTACTGTAAGAAGACTTGTTAAATTACACGAGTCACTTGATAGTTGATATGTACCTGCTTCAGTTACCTGCTAGTGACTTTGCGAATAGTTAGCTTGGTTTAGTGCCTGACAGATTGAAGGTGTTTGCTAACTAGTTCCCGTATTTGAATAATAATAGTTTGTCGAGTAAAAGTAACAGACCTTACAATGATCTGTCCGTGGATCTGGAACCAAAGTTTCACATATCTTGCTAGATGTGAAATTTCTGTTAGTTAATGAATATTACGGAGAAATTGTCTAGTTATTAGAGATAATTAGGTCAAATTTTGTATGCATTTAGTTTGTTGCAAGAAGATTTCATTAGTGCATTAGTTACTGGATAACAATAGTCACTTGATAATTTAGTGCATTAGTTATTTACATGCAAGTGGCGCGTATTTTATTAATTTCACGTTCTTTGTAATAATTTAGTCGATTGTTTGATGAGAAGCTAGTTATTTAGTTGCTAATTAAGTTAATCTGTTAGGTAGCTTCTGCCACACCAGCAGAGTTTGTTACCATTAGTTAGGTTGACATTTAACTTTGTACATATAGTGTAACAGTGATGTAATCATAGTGTATTCCCTTAGGTCAAGTTTTGTATACAATTAGTTCCCTGTAACAAAGTTTAGTACTCTAGGATCCGAGAACTTGTTGATAAAGAGGTATACTTTGAGATAGTGATCTGATATATGTATATTAGTTAGATATTATATCTGGTTTCATTGATTGTATGTAGGTGTATTAGTATATGTTTATCACACGTAAATAGCTCACATTTGATATACATTTAGTTTACTGTAAGAAGACTGCATTAGTTATTGAATATAAAAAAGAGAGTAAATTGCATAAATCGTCCCTAAAGTTTTGCCAAATTGCATGTTTTGTCCCAAACGTTACGAAAGTGCAAGGATAGTCCCTGTGGGAAAAAAATTAGGGAAACCTTTGGTGCAAGTATCGTCCCCGCAGGGACGATACTTGCACCAAAGGTTTCTCCACAGGGACGATCTTTGCACTTTCGTAACGTTTGAGACGAAACGTGCTATTTGACCAAACTTTAGGGACGATTTATGCAATTTACTCTAAAAAAGAGATATTTGATACGGAGTGTGTCCTCAGGTAAATTTAATGCAAATGACACGTGTTTTGTTGGTTTTCCACGTTTTCTGTGATAATTTTATTGATTCTTTATATGGACTAGGTCAAGTTTTGTCTGCATTTGGTTCCCTGTAACAAGGTTTAGTACCTGATAGCAGAAATGGTGTTGGTTGACCTGTTCACGTTTTTTATAGATTGTTTGTGGAGTAGAAGCAGGAGACCTCACAAAGGTCTGACTGTGGATATGGATTAAAGTGTGAAGTTTCACAAGCATATCATATTATGTTAAGCTGATATGCTCAACTTTTCTTCTGCGAATTTGCATAATGTTTTCTATTATATGCAGACGGTGACTTTATGGAAATCCAAGCTTCGCAGTTGGGGTTATGAACCGGTCATTTGCAGTGTAGAGACCAAATCTGGACTTGATTCTCTTCAGTTCTACTTGAGGGGTCAAACATCAGTAATTGTGGGTCCCAGTGGCGTTGGAAAGTCTAGTTTGATCAATGCTTTGAGAAGCAATCACTTTGGCCTTCTTCCTGCAGAAATGGATGGTCACCTTAACTCTGTAAAACCTTCTCGCTGCTATAACATTCTTTCACCCACTATTTTTTTTCTTCTTTTCAAAGTTGTAGTTAGTCTGTTGTTCACTTGTTCCTATTTGTTTTTTCACATGTACCAGATTTCAGGAAGTAAGTGGCTTGAAGATCAACGAGTTGGAGAGGTGTCAGCGAGAAGTGGTAGAGGAAAACACACGACTCGACATGTTTCTTTGCTTCCATTATCTGGCGGAGGATATGTTGCAGATACTCCTGGCTTTAGCCAACCGAGTCTACTGAAAGTAACAAAGCAGTCCCTTCCACTGTGCTTCCCAGAGGTCTGTCGTTAAAAATTTTCATGCCAGCTTTATATAAGGTCTCATATTAAGGGGTGTTTGGATTTGTATTTTGGAATTCATTATCAGATTATCTGATTAATATGATTTTAAGTCGCAATAATTAGCTTTGTATTATTGGATTGCTTCTATCTGATTTTTCCTAGGGGTTTGAATAATCAGTTTTATACAGCAAAGGTTACCTATTTACCCATTCCCTGAACCTAATTCGCTAAACTTTTACCCGCAAATCATGAGATGTCTTTTTGCTTTTTCCACAAGAATGTCAGTTTTTCGGTAACTTTATTATATTGATTATCAAATACTAAGCATGTGCCACTTAAACTGTCAAACATGTGATTATCTTATCATTTCATAAAAGACATGAGTATATCAAAACGCCATCTTCTACAACCTGTTCTATTACAACTGATTGTCTAATTCTGATTATACAATATCTCATAATCAATTTAAAACACACGTTTAAATATCCCCGGAGCTTGTTGGTACGTCATTTTGACTTCATACCACCTAAAAGTTTTCCATTATGCTATATGCGACTTGCTTTGTTATTATGTTCTATCGTTGTTAACTTGTTATGACGTTTTTTCCCTTGTTTTCATGTTAATCTACGTACTTTTCAGGTTCGCAAAATTCTGTCCGGCCCATCGAGATGTGCATTCCATAATTGTTTGCATATTTGGGAACCAGGATGCATTGTGAAAACTGACTGGGAAAGATATCCCTACTACCTCCAACTGTTTGATGAAATCAAAATCAGAGAGGAATTTCAATTGCGAACTCTAGGAACTAAACGAGAGGGTGATGTCAGGTATGCGTATTTACGTTTTGGACAAAAACTTGTTTAAACTTATCAATAAGTTGTATGTTAAGTACTTATTATATCTTCATCTATATTATCAAAATTTGAAAACCCATAAGACGTGGTTCTAAGTTCTAACAAGCCAAGCTTTGTTCTTGGATCTTCCCAAGTTGTTACAAAACAATTTGCTAAACATCCCTTGTTATCTATCGCTGTTTCCTTGAAAGTTCGGAATATGCATGTCTATAGCATATATTAGTGGTGGCAATTTGTACCTAAATGCTTTCAAATGAGTTGTTTTGAGTTATGTGTTATGTCTAACTAGTCAATTGAGTTGAGAGTCGCCCAATATGTTATATTTAATGTATACAATTTCTCTCAAATTGCTTTATGCATAAATGTGAATTATAATTGTAATAGTATGTAATCAAATTTTAACACACTAATTATTGGGAATTTGGGATAGTGACATCCAATGGCACCATACTTCTAAAATGTAACATTTTATAAAGCATATCTTTTTGTACACCTTAAGTCATTGAACTAATAAGAAATGTGTTCCAGTGTTCCACCATGGTATACTTAATATTCTTTTGGCAATCAAACTCACTGAAATTTTCCATGGGAGGAACACATTTTTACAATTTCAATGACTTAATGTGTAAAAACAATTATGTTGCGTAAAACTATCTATTTGTGTCAACTAGACTTGCCGCGTTTCTGTCCAAAAAAATAACCATCCTATTTTCACCCACAAACCGTCTTTTGACCATGTTTTAGCCTGTCGATGTGTTATGATTTTGGAATTCTAGGTGGTAATTAAAAGATTGGAATTTCTCACAGATACAAAGCAGGAGATATGGGAATCATGCAAGCTGAACCACGCCTGGAGCCCAAGAAACATAGGAGACAATCTCGTAAGAAAGTGAACCAATCTTTAGTACATGGCTTGGATGAGGCACTTGAAGAGGATGATGATGACAGCTATTTAGAGGATGATCCTATTATCAGAGCAGTTGAGAATGAAAAGCAGTAGAACCCCACAAAAACCTTTGTAAATAACTAGTAGTCCGGTAGGTCTTTGTTAGAGGATGACGAGGCTCACGGTGCACAGTGATCATTTTGAGGATTGTTAATACTTTTAGAAGGAACGGGTATATTTTGAAACTGAAAACGATGAGACAAGCTGTAGACTTGTTTGGTCTGTAAATCCATCAAAACGGTGCCTGTTATCCAGTTTTATATACGCATTCCGTGTCCTCTCCATCATCTTAATTCTTGTTTTGGCCGATCTATGATTTGTAGAATGTTACTAGTTTCCATTGCTCTTTGTAAGGTTAGCATAGAAGCTATTGTTCTTGCTTAGAATAGTCATGTAGCGGCTATACATAACACCAACTACCGGGATTCGCAGAACTTGATTGAGATTCAAAGGATTTTAAACAAATTGTTACCCGATACAGTCTAGTTCGTTTTGCTAATTAGAATCTTTATATTTTGCTAATTAGAACACATTAAAATATATATCTGGTTTACAGTCCAGTTTGAGGCCAGAAGTTGACCTAAATTCAGTTTTAACTGAAGTTTTGTTTCCGGTAAACTTACAACCTTGAATAAACTAAGACCAGACCGGGCATGCTTCGTTGAAGGTATTTGGAGTAAGAAGTGGTATCCAATCATTAACCAAGGTTGGTTTATAATGAAATTTGAGCATTGCCAAAATAGAGTAATCAATCATTACATAACAAAATAAATGTTATAATATTGATTACCTCATGTAATGCTAACTATATGATCTCATCTATTTTTTACAACATTTTTATTTAATTTTTGAAGGGGTGTTTGTTTTTGAAAAAAAACATTTTAACGGCCTCTTAATCTAACTCATTAAGACGTGTTCAGACATTTGACCCATTAAGTGTGTTTTTTTACCTCTTAACCAACTAGATGTAGATGTAGGGGTGACAATTCTTGACCTGACACGAAACCCCCGACTTGAAACCGACATGAAAATTAACAAGTTCGGGTTGAGCCTAAATAGTTTTGGGTCAGGTTTAGGTCGACCCATCTAACCCGTTTATTAAACAGGTCAGGTTCGGGTTGAGAATAAATTAAGCGGGACGACCCGCCAACCCGTTTAAGTTTTTTTTCTTAAATTAAAAATTATTTATATTTTATTATACGGGTTAAATGGGTTAAAGTGGGTCGACTCACTTAAACCCGGTTTTAACCTATTTAAACACGTTTTAATTTGTTTTTATGCAATTATGTTTATAAAACGGGTTTTAAATGAGTCACCGAAACCCGTATAACCTATGCAAACCGTTGTAAACACCTATTTAACCCGCCAAACCCAAATATATATACGGGTTAAACGGGTCAGGTTCATGTTAGGGTTGACATAGCTGACCCGACTATTTAAATAGGTTAGGTTCGGGTTGAGGTTTTTGACCCGCTAACCTCTAAATTGCCACCCTTAGTCTTGATGTCTCTTAATGCCTCCTCACTCTTTACCTTTTTTTTTCTTTTTTTTTCATTGGTTTTTTTTTTTTGGTTTTTGTTCTTTTCATTTTGTGCGATAATTTTTTTCGACTTTAATATTGATATTTCGTTAAAAATAATTACCATTTTCTTTTTGTTAAACAAATAATGTTCAAAATGATAATGTTGATGATGCTCAAACACTTAAGACTTTTTCAAACAATCGTAATATATAACTAGTGTGTAAAATTAAATTGTGGCCCGTGTAATTTGAGCATGAGCTTAACTTTATTTATTAAAAAATATTTTTATTGTTAATTGAGATTGATCATTCTAAATATGTCCATTGTCGGTTAACAATATGGGAATATTGTTATGTAAGGCAAATGTGAGTGTTGGTTATATTCTTTGAATATATGGCTGGTTCCCACCAAACTCATATGTATTCACAAGGGATGCATATTGGATACCCCAACTTTCGATCATTTACTTTTGGATCCATGTCATGAGTAAAATATCGAAAATGGTTGATAAAGATTGTCCTTAGACTTGAGATGCAAGCAAGTTCTGTATGTGTGGATATCACTTTGTGATTATAGCCAAACGCTGTCCTGAAACAAGGTAGTTATAAAAGCTATTTTTCGGAGTGTATGTGAAGCAGCATCCACAACACTTGTAGTCAATAAAGGATTTGTTCCTCCACTTGATATGTGCAGAAAGATACCATTGGGCCCTCTCCAGATTTAATCAGATAAATGAATGGCCGTTCCCAAAGGGTAATGCAAGATGATTCTTGATTACATTTGGTATATCTGAATTATTTCTATAACGAGAAACATAATGTTAAACTATATGGAATGACTTAGGATCCATATCCATGGTTTAACGGTATCTGTAACAAAGGGATGATTATAAAGCAAGAAATTTATAACCATTAAATAGCTGAGATGATTTTTGAAACTCTTATCTCATAATATTCCTAATGTAAAAATAATTGTGTGGGTTGCTAGACTTTGCCAATTATAGGTATAAGTGTTATGTGCTACTCCAACTCCCAAGTGGGAGCTGTTGGATTATGGTAGTCGGATAACATTTATACATTACGAATATGTGAGCCTATTGGGGGCACACACGTTAATACACGGAGAATGTGTTTAACGCTTCACAAACGTTATTAATACAAACCACAAGGACTAAACCGATTAAGTTACAAACTTGAAAAAAGCTGGAAATCGAATTAGTATATTCCTTGGGATCCATAATTCGGTTTAGATAAGGATTACAAGAAAAAGGAAAGAGTTGTGATTAGGATAGGAAAGGTTTCCTAAGTGTATCCTAACTAGGGATTGATGGCTATAAATACCCCTCACCCTAGATCACAAAACTCACGACATATAATCCTAAAAACCCTCAAAAACCATTCGGTCTTCCTGGTTCTTTTTCCCATCCGATTTCAACAAATAAAAAACCCTCACAAAGTTTTTTTTTCGGTTTATCATTCATCACCAAAAATTGATTAAATCTTCAAGGTTTTAATTGATCACTTGTTCACTTCCTAGCTCGACGTTACAAGTATTAAACACAAGGTGTTCGTGGTTGTTTTGGTTCGAAGAAAAACCCTAAAAGGGTTTCGGGTTTGCTTATATTCGGTCCAAGTAGAATTCGGTGGTTAATTAGGGTTTACAACTCTAATTCGGTTCTTTGGTTTTCAGTTACATGATTCAAAAGTTGTTTGGTAATCGGTGTATAATACAAGGTATTTGGTTTGTGAAGTTAAGTCTAGACAAGCTTAACATATTCGGTTGACGTGACTGTGTGAGCAACCGTAGAGGCGATTTACTTTAGTCGCTTTATTCGTTTTCTTGGTCAATTGGCTAAGAGGTACGCTTTTTATTTACTTCTTATTATGTGTTAACCATATGTTATTACTAGATCCATCCGTTGCGTACTCGTAGCTAATTGGTTAGCTTGATTGTTAAATCCCAACATGATTTCTTTGAAAAGAAAAATAGGAATGCTATAAGTCTATAACAAACACAAAACTTTATTATTTTATGTTAAATTAAAAAAAAACTAGGGGTGTTTAGTGTTTGGTTCGACACCGAACAAATAGAAAAAGAAATCGGACCGAAACCAAATATAATTAGACTGAAAATTTTAGTTGGTGTGTGGTGTGGTCTGAAACTAAACAAAAGTATTTAATTGTTGTTTGGTATGGACATGGTTTGACA
>BQNB010173118.1:0-13392 GCA_026074375.1 Tanacetum coccineum
TGCCTTCATTATGTACCTATATTTTTGTTTTTGCGGTTTTCATCGTCTATAAATATCATGAAAGTGTCATGCAAAGAAAACCTCTAACTGAATGCAATGTTGGGTCTCATATGGTGTATATGCATTGGTATTGAAAAGATAGTCCAAAAATTTACATGTTTCATGTATTGGTATATATGTGCACATGCATATGTACATACCTAAATACGTGTATAGGGAAATATTCACGAGGTGGTGTATAGATACAAAACCCATTCATGGAATCTTTCCTGATATTGACATGTTATAGTTATACTAGTAATTCTTTATTTTTGTATATATTTGTTTTACTACGAGGAGTTCTCACCGCCTTTGACGAATAGACTAATCTCTCGCGAGAGTTTGCATGGGTACCTCGATGGGCAACATCCCTCTCAATTGAGATTTTTTCCATATATGCCTGGCTCGAACCCGAGACCTTGCAGGAGACCCTTAACCACTCATGTCAACCTCATTTATTTTAGTTACTACTAGAATGTCCAATTTGCTCAATTTTTAAGTTATAGTTAATTATACTTGTAATTCTTTATTTTAATTAGCCTGCATATCCTTTAAAAAATACGTCGAATCTGATCTATGAATTAAGGGAGCATTAATCAAGATTAGATCACTTAAATCGAGCGTTATTTGATGAATGATAATCAAACAGGCTAAAGAAGATCGATCAAATGAAGAGAATATTTTAAAATCACCATGGCCTCTCCACTTTTGAAATTCAAACAGTTTGACTGGTTTGAATGGATTGTTTTTAGTTTGTCACACTGCATATTCTTTTTGGTTTAGTCATAAGTCAAAGGACAATGAAATGACAAAAATACGTTCGTCTTCGTCTTTTACCCCTTCTTAATTTTCATTTGAATTCAAAGTTATTTTTAACATTAAAATCAAGAACACCAAAAACATTCATAAATAAACCCAGATTTTATCAAGAAGACAATTACAATAAAGATACGTGTATAAAAAGGTGATAAATTTGGATAAACAAACAAACAAACTATTTTACTCTTAAACTTCAGTTGTGATTTGCTTTTTAAACTTCATTGACGGTAAGGAAAAAAACTTGTCTCCATTTTATTAATTTTGGGTTTATATTTGAAGTTCTTGGTGTTTTTAAGTTTTAATTTAACAATAAATGTAAATTCAAGTGAACCTTAAAATGGGAAATAAGATGAGAGAATTTATGTCATTCGCTAGCGTTTGGCCAATGTTTACCCTAATGTAACTAATTTTATTCTAACGTGGACATTCTTTAATTTCAAAGGCAAATAAAATTCATAATGTGAACAATAAAGCTAGAATAAGATAAATATGCAAGACGCTTTTCCTACATTAACATGCCTAATAATTTTCAGTTTTCGGGGAAACAGGATACAGTTTGACCTAGTGCATTTACGAAAAATTATACAAAATGAGGAACACAATAATAATTGTTCTTTTTACATGTTTAAAGTATAATAATAATAATAACAACAACAATAATAATTGTTCTTTTTACATGTTTAAAGTACCGAGGTATGTGTTCAATTTTAAAACTTTAGTAATAACTTAGAAAATTAAGTATTTTACACATGTATCAATAAAACTGAAATTAGCGTTACCCTTAATTAAACGTCTTGAACTTGATTGTAAATTCTTTAAACCAGTCAAAATATAAAGTAATTTTACTTTTAAGCCCAAAAGAAATTCAAAATTAAACGCCATACATATTTTTGTTTTAATAAAATTAATTTCATTCAGCTTTGAGAAAATAAGATTTATTTAGACTTTTATTGGCTAATCAAAATTCAATTTAGCCGTGTGACAAAAATCGAGCACTTACATTAGTATTTTTTTTTTTTTTTTTGAACGGCGACTTTTATTAAGAAAAACTAGCAAGGAGCTAGAAATTACAAAGAAATAAGAGACGGGTTTTTATACCAATCGTCCCAGCTAAACAAAGTATTGCATCTATACCGACACCAGTAATAAGAACTACAAATAATCTCATCAAAAAACGTCTCCTTAGATTTGGGCTTGGCCTCGAACATCTTCTTATTACGAAAATTCCATAGAAGCCACCACATCACAAAATAAATACCTTGGAACATGCTTTTATTCTTCTTCGGCAGTTTTACATTATCGATCCAAGACCTCCATTCTCCGTAAGAGTTAATATCCATAAAAGGCACGTCCCACCACCGATTTATTAATTTAGAAATCTTCTTTGCCGTGTTACAAGCGAAGAACAAATGATCATTGGTTTCAATCCCGACATCACAATTCACACAAGATAGAGACTCAATATCTATACCACGTCTGAAAATGTTAAATCTAGTAGGTAAGGAGTTCGTCATTACCTTTTCACTTTCAGCTTACCAGTTTCTATGGTGAAATCTACCATTAATACTCATTTCACATACTAACATCTTTAATTATAGCAAAACTCAATCCTAATATTTACGTGATCATAGTTTTCCCGCGTCTAGTTGAGTTAAATTTTTAAATTTTAAAGTCTGAATTTAAATTTTGAGTTAAACTTAAGTGTACACGATATAGAAAAGAAATATAGTATTGTGCCATCTCACAATAGTTATTCCCAATTAATTATTTTGTCGTTTATCACCATCTTTAAAATATAATGCTCACAATACCAAAAAGCGACAAAATTTACCTATTAGGTGTTTCTTCATTTCTTATGACCATAATATTGTTACACAAAATGTCAAAGAAGAAGAACTAGTTTCGACTATACAAGCTAAGCTCGCATTTTTTTTTTCACTTATAATTTAACTAAAATGTTCAAGGTTACAGTTTTTGAATATTCCATAAATAAAACAGAGCTTCCAATTTTAAGAAAAAACAATCTCAAGTACACTTGTATTACATACTATGAATTAACATATTATTTTTAACCGATTACAATAGCTCTACAAATAACTCTCACATGTTTACTCTTTTACATCGGACAAATTGACAACGATTTGAAGTTTTAAAATAAACATGATTACGTTTTTGTCAAATCATTAACTTATGTTCTATATACTCAATACAAGTAAATGTTGGCTTATCTGTATGACTTTCATGTTTAGTTATTTTATAAATAGTCAGACATAAGTATTGAATAATGTTGTAAATTACATTTATTTCAGATACGAAGCAAATCGTATCTTCGTATTTAATTTTTCGCACATTTATTTTTTTATCCAATTTTATTTATCATACAGAACGTATTTTGTCAAAGTCAGTGTATTTTCATGACCTTGGTTCAAATAGATCCAACGACTCTAACTTAACTTTTTGTAAATCTTCTGAATTTTTAATAATGTGATTTATAATAATAATAATAATAATAATAATAATAAGAAGAAGAAGAAGAAGAAGAGTAATAATGTGCCAATAATAATAGTGATGATAATAATAATAATAAATATCCTATTTTTATAATAAAGTGGTAAAATCAATAAATTAATAATAATAATAATAATAACAACAACAACAACAACAACTATAACAACAATAATAATATATGTTCTTTTTATATGTTTAAGTAAGAAGGTATGTGTTCAATTTTTATATTTCACTAATAACTAAGAAAATTGAAAATTTTAAACTTATGTCAATAAACTTAAATTTAGCATTAGCCTTATTCAAAGTCTTGAACTTGAATGTAGATTTTATCACCCCGTCAGAACATAATGTAACTTTACTCTTATGTCTAAAAGAAAAAAAAAATTAAATACCATGCGTATTTTTGTGTTTTATAAAATTAATATGATTCAATTTTGAGAAAATAAGATTTAATTTGAACTATTATTGGCTGATAAAAATACTGAAATTAGGCGCGTGACAAAACCGATCACTCATATTAGTTTAGTTATAGTTTATGTTAGAATTTCGGTGTGTTTATGAGTGGGTGATAATCAAACTATCCTGATATATTCTCTGAATCATGTTAATATCACTTTCAGATTGAAGTATTTCGACCCTATATGCCTCGGGTTACACGAAATCCTCAATTGGATAATTCAGAGAAAAAACACTTTGTCTTTAAGGCACGGGAGATCAAAGCAATACACAGAAAGTTGTTATGTGTGTTCTGTCTTCAAGAGATCAAATTGTATTATATAACATAACCGAAAATCAGTTAATTTCGGTTATAGAAAGTTGGCAGGAAAGGTCACACCAGCAAGGGGCTCTGCCCCTTGACCCCGCAAGGGGGCGCTGCCCCCTTGACCCCTGCACTTATTTTGGCGATATCGAGCTAGCTAGTACAAGTGTGCACTCCGCACCTCCTAACTTGACTATAACTTAACTTGACTAAGCCCTTGATCTCAAGTAAATCACAATTACATAAAATATACTGATGACACTAAAATCACCAACAGTTTAGAGCATTGTCATTTCAAGAATATTACTCGACAATATTTGGCTGTCACAATGGTAAAACTTTAAAATCTCTTTTTTTATTGTCGATATCTTTAATTCCCCATATGCATAAAAGTTTGCTTCAGGTTTCAGACTATTTAAAGAACAAAGGATTCGTGAAGACCAAAAGAAAGTTGGTTTGCGTTTAAGGTGGCAATGTCAAACCGGGTCAGAATTTTCTCGAATGTGTACTTTTTAAGCATACAAAATCAGAATGTTCATAGTGACATTGTTTTGGTTTAATGCATTAGTTATTTGTCCAATATGTAGTTTTAAAGGACAAAACTGCTTCTAGGTTCATCCAACATGAACTGACCCGTTTAGAACTGTACTAAAATTTACCGTTGCGACCATTTTCCAACTAGTCCAAACAACCTTAGTGTTGCACTATTATATGTCATGTGTCGTGTAAGAATTCCAAACCTACATTAGCCACCATGAGTGTGATCGATGGAGCCCCTGAGGTTGTTTTTTAGATTCTTATGTCTCTCGGTTCTTCAAGATCAGAGTAAGCGTTGGCTACTTTTAAAAAATATTCCGCTTCTTCCACTTATTCAAAGTGTAATCATATATATATAGTTGCAGGTGGGACTTCTGTTTCGAGAAGCGTAGTGTGATTGAAAGTATAGATGGTCTGTTTACATGTGACAACAATTAAATTTAATTTCTTACAATAGGGGTTTGAAGCGTCGAGACTTATTGTTGCTTTAGTCTTGGTCCTGTTTGCATTTTGATCATAAAACTATATTTCCGTTTTGCATCAGTTTCATTTTATTTAGCCAAAATTACCTAACAAGCTCACATAGTTAACTAAAAAAATTAGAGAACTAAGTTAGTTGACGTATGCGTGGTGGCCATAAGATATTAATTATGTGAAGGATTGTAAACCTGGGAATCGACAAGTTAACATAATAATATTAGCAGTTAGCCAGTTTGTATGATTTTAGAAGAGCTACTTTAATACTAATTATCTGATTATTGTAATCTGAAGTTGCGACAATCAGTATTTACTCTGCATGTGATTATGTGATTGGTTATGGGTGAAATAATCAGTTTTGAGTTATCAGTTACATACGAGAATGGATTATCTAGGTGTGATAATGTGTGATAATGTGTAAAAATGGAGAGAATTAATATTCCCGTATCTGTTAATTCCTTAAGTGCTCATACTTTCCCAACATCCGAGCACTTTAAAAGGGCACATCCAACAACCTACGTAAAGTTTCTTTTCTAGCCTTTTGTGCACTTTGTGAATTCGATATATGAGTCTGATAACTAACTTTGTGGGTCACGCAGGAAGCTATCAAATTTGGAAGAGGCATGCTGACTTTAGTCCTCTACCAATGAACTGTTTTACCCATGACTAGGCACTACTAAGGGAAAAGGTGATTCTGACCAAGCCAATTGAAACACCATATAGAAAAGAAGGGAGAACAAAATATTCATTTGTTGCATTGTAATAAAGGTCGAAAATTAGGCGTGTAATGGGTCAAAACAGATTTACGTTAGAACATGGTAGTTATAGTGTTATACAATGCCAAAAGAATCCTTAAATTTCATAAACTTTGGATTTCTTCTTTCAGGTACCTTGGTAAATATTATCTCTACACTTAGTGATGGATTTGTGCATAATCAAGAGCTACAAAAGAATTAAAAATATGCAGCCATGTCCATTAGTTTTCTAATGACAAATATGCGTTTGAGATTTCTTCTAATGACACATTTAAAATGGGTGGATATTGTTTCTTTTTGCAAGTTCCAGCATGTCTATAGACATGAAGATTTTTGGGGAGATTTAAATGGTTATACTTTGATGAGCTATTTATCATTTATAGATAAAAATACATTATTAAAAAATTTAGAAAAGGACAAATGGCACAAAAAGGTATTCTATAATCAAGGTATCAAACTTTTTTTTTTGCATAAAAAGGCATCCAACTTATTTTTTTGGCCAATTTGGGTATTTTCGCTAAATATTTAACGATCATCCGTTAAGTTTTACATTTCAAATCCATCGGCCGCTACCACCACCACCAATCATCGTTACCATCATATTGTTTAGTTTGTTCGGGGGATCTTATTATAAAAAATTCAAAGATCTTTCAGATTATGTTTATTGGCCATTTCAGATTATCTTATTATCGTCACCATCATCATCTTGTATTTCAACTCAAGTTGTTAACCAGTCATATATTGTCATATACACATGACGACGATACAGGTCTACTTTACTATAAAATGATAATATTCTCTTTCAATTTCACAAAAATCAAAATAAAAGATATTATAACTCTTATTCATTTCTTTTCATTATCGTGTGAATGTAACTTTGTCCATAGGATCGTATGTTTCTGCATAAATAGAGTTTGATCTCACATTAACTATAACAACGACAATAGAGGCCCCAATTGAGTTCGTTCAACATATGTAAACAAGAAAGGAATTATTCCGAAGCTCCACAATTGAGTTTGATCTCACATTAACTATAATATTCATGGATAATCCAAAGATCTATGAATTTTTGATAATAATATTCCTCGAACAAACTAAACAAGATGATGGTGGCGATGATTGGTGGTGGTGGTAGCGGCCGGTAGACTTGAAATGTAAGACTTAACGGATGATCGTTAGATATTTAACGAAAATACCCAAATTGGCCAGAAAAATAAGTTGAGTGCCTTTTTATGCAAGAAAAAAGTTCGGTACCTTGATTGGAAATGACCAATAAGTAAAATACCTTTTTGTGTCATTTGCCTTTTAGAAAAATACCCGTGCGTGCACGGGCTTTATAACTAGTTAACATCTTATAACAAAACTCAATCCTATTATTTACATGATTAATGTTTTCTCGCGGCTAGTTGAGTCAAATTTATGAAATTTAATGTTTGAATTTGAATTCTTATTCAAGCTAAAGCGTAGATGATAACTTTTAGGGCAAATCGCATAAAAATGTACCCATCTTAGGTTCAATGTCAATTAAAGGTATTCATTTTTTTTCTTCTCAATTTAAGGTATCGATTTTTTTTTGTTGCAAAGTTGGTATTTTAACAGGTTTTTCGGTTAAATTTCTAACGATCGTTATTTTATTATTGCATCGTTAGTCCTTTATATGATTTTGTTAAAAAAAATATTTTCTACTTATTTTTAAAACTTATACACGTTTTATACACATATTTTTACACGTTTTTATACAAACATTTTTTACACGTTTTTATACACATTTTTATACACATATTTTTATACATATTTTTCTACATGATTTTATCACGGTTTTACACACACATTTTTATACATATTTTTATAGACATGTTTTATACACACATTTTTATACACATATTTTTATACATGTTTTTACACACAATTTTATCCACGTTTTTAAAAAAAGTGCGTAAAAATGTTTCTGTAAAAACGTGTATAAAAATGTAAGTATAAAATTGTGGATAAAAGCATGCAGAAAAACGTGTATAGAAATATGTGTATAAAAACGTGTATAAAATGTGTGTATAAAACGTGTATTAAGTTTTAAAAATAAGAAGAAAATATATTTTTTAACAAAATCATATAAAGGACTAACAATGCAATAATAAAATAACGATCGTTACAAATGTAACCAAAAAACCTGTTAATTGTCTAACGTTGCAACAAAAAAAAGATCGATACCTTAAATTAAAAAGAAAAAAAAGATGAGTACCTTTAATTGACATTGGCCCTAAGATGGATACCTTTTTATGCGATTTTCCCTTCTATAAAATATAAAAATCTAAAAATAATCTTCCTTCAACCCTTAGACCCTAGTGAACATACAATTCGAGCCTACCCAAACTATTCCCCTAGAGAACGATAACAACCCCCTGAGTCTTGCCTACACTACACTACAACGGTTAGGTACACTACATAGGAGGGTTGTAAAATGTTGGGTTTTGAGATTTGATGATTACAAAACCACATATGAAGAATAGAAGAAAGATGAAACAACAAGGACTTAATATGCAATATTAAGTTAGCTTCATATCAAAGTTAGGTTTTCTTGTAAACCCTAGCCTCTATAGTATATAAAGAGATGTAGGGTAAATAGTTTGATATCCATCATAGTTAGATCTCTCCAATGAGAGTCTAATAGTTAGCTTATTAGTTTGTGTAATAGTTAGTTATCTAGATAGCATAGTCGACTGATTAAAGTCGAATAGTTTATAGTTTATTAGTATGAATAAAGAAAACCTTGTGATAATATTGATGTTCTTATTTGTTATTCCGTTGTGCTTTATATCATTAAATGTTATTATATACTAGATGGGTAAAACGATCTATGAAGCCTACAATTAGACTTTCACAGTTGGTATCAGAGCGGGTTGCTCTTGATATCTAGGATTCAAGGTTTTATGGTCGAAGAACGAAGAAGAATCTAAAAATCCGTTTAGGGTTTTTATGTTCGTCACTTTCTGGGCAGCCATGGTAAAACGATGATAAATCGTTTGCTAACCGTTGGATCGTCACAAAATTTTAACCGAAGGTTCTATACACATATAGGTATGATCTGACCGGAGCGATCTTTGATTTAAGTCCTCAAATTAAAGATACGATGTTTTTAAAACTGCTGCAGAAAAGGCATTTTTCAAGTTTTTGTTTGGTGATTATATTTGTCTTGACTAGCTTTGGTGAGTTGATTTTGAATCAACGATGAACCCTAGTCGAGATGGACATCGCTTACAAAGCCCTAATCACTATTAAAGTTTTTATGGTGGTATATATTGTTGATCTTGGGTTTTGGTGGTGTGATCTAATGTTTCATGATATATTGTTTATGATCTCGCTGCTTGATTATATGTGTTTGGAAACGATGCAATAGTTCATGCAGGAAAAGAGCATGGTGATGTCATGGTTATGAGGAAAGATGAGAAGGACAAAACCCTAATTTTCGGTTGATCAAGCACAAGAGGAAAGAACGAGAGATTTTGGGTTATATACAACTTAATGATTCCTTAATCTCCTATTTAGAACCTTCTCATATACTGGTTCAACAGGCAAAAGCCCACCTCCTTTGGGTGGGTTTTTTTTCGGCCGGTTAGTGCAAACGGGAAGGGGCATAGCCCCCTTCCTTTTTCCCGATTTTCTTTAAAGTTCTTATTGTTTAGACATTTAATTAATTATATCTAAATATAATTTAATTAACTATACCAAAGAAATTACGGTTGCATATATCATAGGCTCAAAAAGAGACCGGATATATACTATTTATATGTACATTTCCTTCAGCTCCACTTGGACATGTGAATAATATAATATAATAAATTGGTTAGCGTTGTTCTAGGCAATTCGCCATGCTCCCGGAAACTTTGTGCGTGTAGTTTCCAAAATACATTTTAATGATAATCATTGTACAATTCCATTTGTTACACAAATGTCATGTTAAAATAGATATGGATCGTAATCATTCTATTTAGTGATTATGATTTCTCGTCATTACTTATTAAATCAAGATTAACAATCTAATCGGGGACAAATCCAGATTTCAAATTGGGTTGGCCAGTCTACACATTGATTAATTACCGAGGGGCTCCCTTAGTAGCATTATTATTTCAATCATGTTGAACTGATACAACTTCTATCTTGACTACAAAGTTTCTTATCATATATGTTCAGAATACTCATTAATATCAGTTTTATGGCTACCTTGTTACGTGTTAGTGTTTAGATGTATATCAAAACGTACATCCAACATACATAAAAAACTAACTTGTATCTCAAAGTCTAAGGATTTTAGTTAACGTAATATTTTAAAAAGTTTCACTTGATGACGACGATCCATAAAGTGAGTGACTTGTGTTGGAGAAGTCCGACATGCATATCTATTGAATTTAGTGTGAGATGGAGAACGTTCTTTAAATATTTACGAATAATCAATTATATTTCTCATATAATTGATTGACATTGACATTTTAGCATAACATTTATTCACGGATGATTAAACATGCAAATATGACCAATGATTATAATGAAAACGAATCATATCAAATACTTTAATTCATAAAATAATATTGTTTAACAATATCCTTTATCCAAATACTAAATAGATCAAATGCATGATAATTCTAGTTGACGAATCATGCTCAAGATACGACTTCGTAGCTTGTTGACAAGCGTAGGATTTTATTATAATCTAGTTTTGATTCTTTAGGAATTTGAGAAATTCTTATTTCAAGAATTCAATAAGTGAAGTTCTTGAATTTCTATGATGAATGTTGGTTCGTTATAATCCAATATCTTGACAAAATTATATCTTATTTAAGGTTGTTGTGACTTCAAGACTTGACAGCAATCATCCTTTCACAGCTTCTAAAAGTGTAAGCATTCTTATTCTTTAAAGTATAATGCAACTATGCTCTTAGTTGAGCACAACTAGTTCACATGGTCATCATCAAAGATGAAATCATATCTATGGACTAATATGAGTGTTCAGCTCAATAATGATTTAGCTTACGTGTATACACAACAACCCCATGCTTTTAAACTCCATAAACTATGAATATTCTTCTTAAAATGTTTGGAACTCATGAACTACAGTTCATGGGTTATTCTAACTAGCACAATAAATTGTTTGCAATATTTATATTTCTAGATTTTCATTACTATGGATAATCCTATAAATCGAAGTAGATTTCCATATACCAATCATATTATTTATTAATAATTCAATTCAATGTTTAATCTTAAAAACTTTTGACTTAAATACCATGTTGCAAAGCATCTTGCATTCTGCATGATACAATTAATTTCCTACACATCTACACAATATGATGTACATAATGAATCCTTTAGTCCAACTCAAGATTTCATTCATGTTCCATCTTATCAAAGATATGCATCCATTGAGACTTTCTAAATGGTATGTCAAATTGTGTTAGATTTATATACCGCATATGTTCATAGCAATGAACATATATTTCAAGGTTGTATATTTAATTTCCTAAATCTTTCAGGTGATGGAAACCTGAACATAATACTCCCACTAGCTTTTAGAAATACTTAGGAGTCATCTTTAATTATTATTAAATTCAAATCAAACAAATGATTTATTTAATAATAAACTTAAGATTATCCTCCTAGATGCTTACAATAATTCATACTTGGATTCTTGCCATTTGTACACTTCATAAAGATTCTATGAATTCATAAACTCCTTTGATTACTAACCGTCCTCGCAATAGTAATCATCAAAGGAAGAGTTTTAAATTCCATTGTCATATTTCATCTATATGAACACTAGTATGACAATCAATCATCTTTATATAATTAATGCGCATAGAAAGAATATTTAATCACAATCAATTGCTTGAGTATGATTAAAATTCTATCATAATGCATGCATCAAATATGTGTACAACATTGTCCATATGAGTTTGATACCTAGAACATTACCACTTGGGTTTTTCTTCTCTTTGAGGAAACTCATTATAACTTCACAGTCTAACTGTTTTAGTTAAAGATCAATCAAATTTCAAAATTGATTATCTTGTGGACAGCATCTTAACATTCATAGCTTGAGTCTTTATCAAATTCAAAATTCAACAATGCATATTAATGGTTACACCATGATACCGAATTCAAAATTCAATAATGCATCTTTAACAGGTTCACCATGATCCTGTGACTCATATTCCTCAATATTGATATAACATTTATCAATCAAGTATTTGAGGTATCCTTGCGGATCTATGAACAAGTATTATATCATTATGAGGTTTAACATTTAAAGCCTCGATATGATATTCACTAGTGTGTTTAAGAAGGTTATGTATTTTGTATTTTTATCCTTTTAAGATCTAAAAACGCTCCCACTTGCTTTTTGTAATTTTAGACACTTCTATAATTACTTAGCATGTAGAGGGACATTACAAGATACATTGACAGTTCCTGAGTTTAGTTTGTTAATATCATTCTTCATAAGACTTTTAACAAATTTAGAACTTCAATTTCTTAAGACTTAATGTGAGTCATCACATTCCATAATGATGATGTCTTATTAACCTTCTAGGTTGGAGTTTTATTGAGTATATTCAAGACATACTCAATTTTCAAACCTTGACTGATTTTGGAGGTAAAATATTTAAGTTATCTATATCAAATAATTCCAAAGAATTTGATTCAAAACTCTAGACATACCATGAAAATGTGGTATTCTATGAGTAATTTTATTGTGAGACATTATCACAATCTTTTAAATAACTTAATATTCTTTAGGTTACATACTAATCAATTGTGTCATACCAAATTGAATATATAGTATTTAAAAAAACCTGTTTGCATGCAATAATGTATATGGCTTTAACTAGTTCAAGAACTCTATGTAAATATCTTTTCAAGAGATATAACATGTTAACTATACATTATTTTGCCTTTGAACAATTCAAGGACTTTTGTTCATGTCATAGCCAGAACATATAACTTACTTTATGTTATAAGTCTTTCAGCATTTAAAGGACTTCATGTTTATTAATTTACAATAAACATAAACATATTTAACTAAAGTAATTCTGAACGTCAACTCTTGGCTTCAATAGTAATTTCAAGTTAATCAAGATTACTTCATTATTTGGGACATTCCAAGAGCATATAAACCTTTTACTTGAAGTAGTCTTTAAATCGAGATTACTTCATTATTTTGGACATTCCAAAAACACATAAACATTTTACTTGAAGTAGTCTTTATTTCATATCTTGACATATGTTATATTTATCTAAATTTGTTTATTTATTTATATGATATAAATAAATAAACGAATTAAGATAAATATATAAATTATATCTCTAAGTCTGTCTTTGTTATATATGATTGCAGTCCTAGTTTGACTTGACGCCCCACATGCAATCCGACCTTTGGCCAAAAATCAGCAAGGGCATCGAGCAGCATTTGGCCCAGATCTACACCGACAACAAGTCAGCGTTGAAGCA
>BQNB010173120.1:1100-13392 GCA_026074375.1 Tanacetum coccineum
ACGACCCGGGAAAGCTCTATACTACTTCTCGGTATCATTGATTCTGCTTTTAGACTATTCTTACTATATATTTTATATTTCATTATATTATATATATTTTAAGGTATAGTTTGAGCCGATCAATTTTTGGCGCCGCTGCCGGGGAGGCTGTGCAACCGTCTATCGTTACGTTGATCAATTGTGTTTGACACTGTGAATATTTTCTTTTATTATCAAAATATAAAAAAGTACAAAAAATATTTTTTTATTTCTTTTAGTATAATTATCAGATAAAAACCAAAGAAAAACCAAAAATATAAAAACATTGTCCATAAAAAAAAGAAAATAAAATTCACAAATTGGTAAAATACCAAAATATAATATTCTCAACTGAGGTATTATCATAATAACTTCCGGTGAACTTGTTGGTTCCCAACTCGAACAAAAGATTTAAAAACTTGCCTTTTTTGTCTCTTACGACGTACGGCTCACCTTGAAAAACTAAACAAACTATAAAGTGGGTATAAGGAGGGTTGTTCCTAGGAACTACGACCCGAAAGGAGAAATAAGCTTCGCGCTATTCCTACTCCTCCGCTCACCTGTGAGTTTATCTTTTTGAGAGCTACCGTGAAGTAAGTAGATTATTTGGTTTAAGTTGTCTTATCTCATTGTCCGTTAAAATCAATTGTGAATAAATCTTTGAAAAACCAAAAAAAAAAAATTAGTGTAAATTTTCTTTTTATCGATTAATCTTCTTATCCATCTTTACGTTAATTCTTATGACTCATATGATATCGTTTGTAAACCAATTACGCGAATTTTTTTTAAAGAAGGCTCGCTTGTGGAAGTTTGTACCACGTCAAACTGTGGTTGTTCTAAAGGGAGTCCTGAAGTCAAGATTCTTTTGTTCCTAAACCGCCTCGATAATTGTGTAAGTTTGTGCAAGGTGTGGAACCCGGTTGATGGTCCGTATTGTCAAGGATGTGCTCTGTTTACAAAGGAATTTATGGAAGGTTTGCTTACAAACTGTGTGGAAAATGAATTTTTTCAAAGGACTTCCAAGAACACTTCCGAGTCAATCCGACGACAATTACCAACGTTGTTAATGCTCCTCGATAGTCAATCGTTGTCAATCATGACCCCGGTAAAAAACTCCTCACCAAAGTCCTCCACAATTGACCATTGTTGTCACTAGTGCGGGATTCGTTTAGATGGCATCTTATGTCGACCAATGCACTGTAAATTCTTAGTGGGAAAGTGCTCATACGGTTATAATTGTCCTCCGAAAGTTCCGATTATCTCTAATCCGGAACCATGCAAAAATCAAACCATTGATGAGCCCCTACAAAACTTGCAAAGTTTGCAACAACAATGTCTTCTGGCCAACATGCCAAAGATGTGGATTGCAAAGAAATACATGGAGTTTTTGTTTTCCATTGTTAAAGTTGTAAATTGAGTTCACAAGCAATGTTTCAACTCTCATCCGTACTTTTCTAACGGATTTCTCCAAGTGTTGGCATAACCCTCCCTCCACAACACAATACTACCTACCTGCTCGTGAGTTATGGTTGGAACTGATTATCATTACAGTTTACGATTATCCACCTCAAAGTCAGTCTGTCTACAACCAGACATGTGGTTTCAATCAAGAACTTTGATTAATTTCCACAAACTTCAACCAAGTTTCCACAACATATCTTTGTTTGTGAATATTGCGGGGGTCCTCATGAAACCTTCAATTTCAACCAATAGGAATGAAGACTATTATCATGAGCAAAATTCTTGCTATGATTTCAAATTCCATTTGGTTTTGAACCAATTCAACCCCGTAACAAATATACCGTCAATCATCAATCATCAGCTTCCCAAAATGACTTCTCAATTCTCAAAATAAGCTATGGAACAAGTGACAACCTTACGTGATTATGGTTGATCAAGCTATACAAAAGAATGAAGAAGAAAAGCGAATCTCGGAAGAACAAGCGGCTAAAGATCGATCTTGGAAGATTCCCATTTGCTACGATGATGACGAAGACAATACCATTGCAATCACACCCGTATCATCACCAATCGATGAACCCGATAACTCTCTAAGTAAGGGGGAATGGGGGACGAGCATCTACACTATTCCGAAACGGAAAGATCGGACGTAATTCAATAAATTCTATGTTTTGAGGACCTGTCCCAAATCCCAAGTAGTCCGAGGGGTATTCCCGACAGTGAGTGTGATTTTCGCCTCTCTTGTAACAATCATACCCCTCTTGAATCTTTCAAATAACATTCCTTAGACTATCATCGATTACAACGATGATCTACTCGAGTGATGACGATTCTTATGAGAGACAGTCGAGTATGTCGAATGCATCACCTCCCGATGAGAGATCTCAGCTTAGAGGATGTTGAGATGATTGTAATGCCCTGAAAGTTGTGGAAGATTTAATGATGACATTCTTTTTTTAACAATCAAAATACGATAGTCCTTCGTGAAAAATTGTCGAATGCAATCATCTTAATGCTTAGATCGATTCATATAAGAGATTATCTACTCCATCTTCCAAAGTTGTGATCAAAGTCAACCTTCCACATTTCACTAATCTTATTCTTGAGGAGGCTAACCAACCTTTGATATAATTCCAATTCCCGAATCTGAAACTTTCCCGCTTTAATCTTGAAGATATTAGTATTGGCAGTCCCACAACTCATTATGATTTTGTCTCTTCCTGATTATAAAGCTTTCTACATTGATAACGATCATTTTAAAGAGAGGAGTAGTGGCAGTACCACTACTCATGTTGATTTTTCTCAATATGATTCGTTTATCTTTGATCTTTCGAATGATCAATTTCCTCCTACCGATAGGAGTGACCTTAATCATGAGGAGTTCGCCGATGAACTTGCTCACATCATATCTCCACCGGAGTATGATCATTTCTGCTTTAAGATTGAGCCCGAGCTGGGCAACTACCATGGATTGGGAAATGATATTTTCCCAACAAGAGAACCAAGAGTTCATGTGCCTAATGTTTTACCCACCCATCCCACCCTGGATACGGATTTCATACTTTTAAGTGAACCTCTCTTCGCTTATATTGTATGGATTTTTCTTCCATTTCTCACGTATCCAGTTGCTCCTCCATATCTTCTCTCCACCAGGAATGAAGATACCATTTTTGATCCCGGCATTTCAATGTATCATTCTTTTATGCCGGATGTATCTCATCGGAGTGGAACTTTCATAAAATTCAATGTTTACCCAGACCGCTTGAATGAAAGTCCGATGATGATTTTACCTTCCACTTGCTTCCCCATGGACCAATGAATTCGGGGTCGAGTCGAGCTTGTGACTCGGTTAACAAAAACAAGGCGCTTCGTGGGTGGCAACCCATGCTTATCCAGTCTATCTTCTTTCTTTATGCTAATAAGTGTTTTGTGTGTGAAGGCTTTCATTTTCCATTACCCGTGTTTTGTCCATGTTTTGTGTGCTTTGTATTGAGTATGCCCAGGAGTTCGCGGTTGTGAAGACTTTCGTGCTTACAGTGAGAAGGCTTACCTCTTCCATTACCCGTGTTTTGTCCATGTTTTGTGTGCTTTGTGTTGTATGTCCAGGATTTCCCGGATTGTGAAGACTCTCGTGCTCTTAGTTTTATCTTTCATTCACAAGAGTTTCACATCCTCAGCTTTATTTTGGGAATCCAGTATCCAAATCTAATCGACTAACGTTTTATCTTTTGGCACACTTAATAAACGGCCTTAGATTTACGTAGGTACCCCTTTTAAAACATCGAGGATGATGTTTAGTTCTAGTATGGGGGGATCTTCGATTTGATTTTTGCCTGCAGTCGTTGTTATCACGTAATCCTGTTTTTACCACCAAAATTTTCGTAAAAATACCAAAAAATTTAAAAATTTTCAAAAATAAAATAAGTGTTTTGTCATAGTTTTGACTTTCCCAATGGGTAGAATGAGAATAAATTTTGACTCGATCGGGCGTGTTGAGCCCTAGCTTTGTTTCCTCAACTTACCGTGGTAGCAAAGCTTTCCACGAATTCGATTGCTTCGAATTTAAAAAGGTTAAAGAACAAGAAGTGATAGAGATTAATATAAGTTTATGTGGGCTGAACAAAAACTTATATTAGTAACTTGTGTTCTTTTTCTCCCTATTATTACTAATTCCGCTAATCCATACCGTGCTCATTCAGTTTAACTAAGTCCTATCCAAGTTTTTAGAAAAAGCTTCAAATTTGTAACTTGATTCTTTAAAACGAGATTTTTCTGTTCTTAATAAATTCGAAAGTTAAAATGCCAAAGAAGCATGAATGAAGTATGAATGCAAAAATGCATGAATATTGAAATTTTGCCAATGAAGCATACATTTGATTATATGGAACAAGTAAAAGATGTGTCGTGATATCCCACTCCGCTACACACGAGGTGAGATGGGTTCAAACTAAGACATCTTACTTCCTAGGGATATTGGTGTGTTGTGAATCTCACCAGGAAGCAGGTCTACGGTGAAGGTTCAAACTAAAACACTTATCCATAGCATAAAGGAAGAAGGTGTTGATGTGATTTCCCACTACGCTAGCAACGAGGTGGGTTTTCAAACTAAGAACACACGTAGTTTTGTTTGATATAACCAACTAGGGACGGAGCCTGGTAGGTGTTCAAACTAAGCAACGCATTTCTACTCTACCCTAGCTTAAGAACTTATGAGTATAATGATGAAGATGTTGCAAAAAGTTCTACAGTTAAAATCTCGTTCTTTAAAATCAAGTTACAAGGTCCTAATAAGTTGTTGCTTTGAGTCATGATTCATCTTGAATTACGACTATGGAAATAAGTTGATCTATGGTTGAGTTGAAATGAGTACACACATTTAAACCATACATTCATGTTGGGAGTTAAAAGTTCACAAGTCATAAGTATGAGTGCTTAGCATGTAGACTTATATTGACAAATGATCTTGTTTAATTGCTTGGTTTGGATCTAGTGAAAAATCGGGGACGATGAATTTATCCGTCAGGACATCCGTAGATTATTCTATGGGCGTTTCTCATTCTATGATCCCAATGTTGATAAAATAAAGGAAGTCAAACAGGAAGTCGAGAAAAGAAAAAGGAAAATCCAAAAATATTAGGGATAGTTAGTGTACAAATAAAAATTGGTGAAAACGGGACTTGTCGAAGCTTTTGATTCTTTAGTTTCCCTTGACAAACACTTTGCTACTTTTCAAAGTTATTAGTCGAGGGGGATTGAGATTCTTAGTTTTCGTAAATGCTTACTTCATAGCATTGCGTGAGGACACGGCAATACCTTAGTATGGGGGATTTTGGTATGTGCTTAATTACACATACCTTTTACCTTTAAAAACGAGCTAAAATAACCAAAAACGGACTTAAAATGCCAAATATATGCTTGTTTTGCTAATTGTGTTGTGCAGGAACGGATAACTAAGAAAAGGACGAAAAACAAAGCCAAAACGACAAAACCGGACTCGGAATGGAAAAGACTGTGAAAGACAAAGCCAAATCAAAGCCGGAAAGTCAATCAAGTCAAAAAGTCAACAGAAAAGTCAACTGGTCAAAGTCCAAGTCAACCCCGAAGCCAAAAAGTCAACAAATCAAGAAATATAAGTTTAAGGGTTGAAATTGCCAAACCCTTAAACTTATATTTATAAGAGAAAAGAGGAAAAAAGAAGACAAGGGCTGTTTTTGCAAAATGCTCAAAATAACAAGTGGGGGGGCAAAACTGCCAACTCCCCTAACTTGTACACCAAAGGGACGAGTGTTGCAACTAGTTATATAACTCTTGGGGACTTGTTTTGCCAAGTCCCCAAAGTTATATAACCACAAGGACGACGGGTGCAAATAGACAAATAACCACGAGGGGCCAACTTTGCCAAATACACAAACCTTTGCTCTGTTATAACCCCAAACAGCTTTTCCCGCTTCTTTTTCCCTCCCAACACACTCACGGGTTAACTTCACCCTTTTTACCCTGTGAACCTTCACCACCACCATGGATACACACCCTCCCCCTCCTCCACTCACTTTCCCAGCTGCAAATGTGCCAAGTTGGCAATCCCACACCTCCCAAGGGCTTGTTCGACGACCAAGATTGATTTTGGATGAAATTGGAGGGCTAGGATTCGTTTGCATCTTTCCCCCTCACACAACTAACACAAGAACTCTACTATAAAAGCTGTAGAAGACAGAAGAACAAAGCAGCAAGTTTTTAATTTCAGTTTGTAGTTTTTTTTGTAATTTTAAGCATTTTTCTCAAGTTTTTTTTAAGCAATTAGCTCTAAGCACTTGTACTCTCTTTGTTTCAGCTTGTACCTCTTCATTTGAGATAATATTCCAGTTCAAAAGTTTTAGTTGATGTTTATTTTCAATTAACAAGCCGTATTTACTTCAATAAGCACCATTAAGCTCATTTGAGCCTTAATCCTTGTTAAAAAGCTCAATTCAATTGAAATCTTAGTCAAAAGTTCACTCTAATTACTCATTTAAGCCCATTAAATCAAATATGACATTTCGAGGTCATGAGATCCATTGTGGGAAGCAACAAGAAGTTAAAAAAAAAAAAAAAAAAAATAAGCTCCCAAGAGCTTATTGACTTTTAAGCTCAAGGTTTTATAGGCTAAAGGAGGCCATTCGGGCAAGGGTTTGTAAGCCACTCACTCAGATAGAGTGGCTTTGGTTCTAGACAACAAAGTTCTCAGGTTAAATATCTAAGTCATTTTTTGAGCTCCATTTTAGCTTTATCTTTTGCTTATTTCTATAAATTTTTGTGTAGTACTCTTTAATCAGTTTTGTTAATGCTAAATCCTCTGGATTTTTTAAGTTTTCATTAGGTATAAATTTTATGTAATCTTAGTTTTAGAACTTAAAATTGTCCATATTAGTCATAAAGCAGTAGAGTAACTAGCTTATATCACAAAATAACTTAGGTTTATAAGCTAAAAGCTTTAGTAGGTCAATACAAGTAAGAGTAGATAAAAAGTTTTAAAAGTTTTAGCTTTAAAATAGATTTTAATGTCACTTTGGGTTGACAGTTTTTAAGTAAAGGGGTGTTTGGGATAGCATTCAAAGTGGGTCAAAACAGGTTTTGGCATGGGTTATGGTCACTTGGTCAATTTAAGCTTAAGATTTAAGCTTCATTTAAGCTGTTTTCTAGGCCCTTTTAGTTTGAAAATTGTTTTTTAAGGTTTTTGTAAACCCTTGTGTTAACTGTGAAACTTTCAAGTTAATACAAGTGCTTATTTCCATAAGCACTTGAATTGTGAGTTTGAGGTTCAAAAGAAGTGCATCTTTGTGTTTATTTCAAGCTGTCTAAACACCTTGTCTTTTGACTTTGGTAAGTCAAAAACTACCAAGACCTTTTGGTCACAGTTTTTAAAAAACCCAAAGCCCCTTTTTCACTATAAAAAATGAGCAAGTAAATTTGATTTTCAAAAGCTAAAAATTGGTGCACAAGCTGTTTAGCTAGAGCACTCAATCTGTTTTAGCTTAATTGTGAGTTTAGAGCTTATTTGACAGCTTAAAATAAGCTGTCAAATAAGCCCTTGAAAATTAGCCTTAAAGCTCCCGTGGTGCAAAGGGGAGACTTTAGGCTTAATTTTCTTAGCCTTTAAGAGGGTTTAAGCCCAATCTCTTGGCTTATTCTAAGAGTTTATAAGCCTCTTAGATAAGCCCTCAAGTTTCAGAACGTTGAAGAGCTTAATTGTGCCTTATTCTTAACCCCAACTAGCTCCTTGACTGTCTCAAGCATAACTTAGGTGAAAGGGTTGCTTATTTCCTTTTGTGGCAATAAGAAGCTTATGTAATCAAGCCTCTTTTGTGTCCCAATAGCTTATTTAGAACATTAGTTAGTTGTAGGTTTGCTTACCTTTTTCCCAAACTTATTTGTCCAACCCATCACTTAGTAAAATTGTAGTTTTTAAGCCTAATTTTTGTTTCTGTCAAGATAAGCTGTAACAGCTTATTTGTTCTATGAGCTTTTAGGCCTTTTTATAGCCTATTTAGTTTATTTAGACTCCTTGTAGACCTATTTCAGCCCAAATCCTAGCTTATACGACCCCAAGCCCAAAAAGACTTAAGCAATTTTAGCTTAAAAATCTCTTAAGCTTGCTGTCAACTTTAAGCTTATTTTTAAGCTTATTCTTTTGATAAAAGTGAAAAGTGCATTTGTTAAAGTTTTTGTTGAATATAAGCTCCTTAATAAGTTTTTATTTTAAGTTTTAACGTGAATCTCAACTTTTAATAAGCCAAAAAAAAGATAAGCTAGATCGTAGGGTTTGGATTGGTACTTTTCTTAAGTCCAAGGTACTCGTTGCACTATAGTGTACCAAATTACCCTAATTTTTGCCCCCGCCTACCTTTCACTTTACTTTAGGTTAATTTTCTACCCTATAGTTTTCGAAAAAATAAAAAAGGGGAAAGACACTTGGCCCGGGTGAGCCAAGACTCTGAACCGACCAAGCGATACAAACCCCCTTTACAACACACACTTAACCCTGCGACCTTGGGTCTTTTTTCGTTAAAGACCAAGCCTATTTTTATGATAAAGGGGTTTTGAGCTTATAAGCTATAAGCATAATAAGCTTATTTCGGGGCTTATTTGTTGAGCTTATTTTTGTCTCTTATTTTTCGTAGGACTGTCAAGGTGTCTAGTATTTTTAGAAAATTTTTCAGAATTTTTCGTAATCATTTAATATTTTTTATAATTTAATTTAGTTAAAAGTTTATTTAATTCATAAAAAATACAAAAATTATCAAAAAAATATTTTTCTTTTTTAGAAAATTTTCTTTCTTTGACATCTAGTTTGTCGAAAAATATAAAAAATTTCGTAGGGTCAATTTTTTTTTTTACAATTCGTCAATCTTTTAAAGAACGTGTCCGGGTAACGGGAGTTTTGTTTTGCTCAGTTTTTGGTGAAATTGTTTGTAGAAGAAATTGAAGTGAGATTGAAGTATCGCAACCAGATGAGAAGATGGGAGATGTATGTGAATGGAAGACCACTTGGACCACGAAGGGAACGCCCAGAATAATCGACCCTTAGGGGGAGATTGTTAGGTTCATAAAAAGTGCCGATTATGTGGTTTAATTATATTTAGTCATTAGTCTTTATTTTGTTAAGAATAAAGTAGCTTGTAATAAGGTTTATTATGCTAAAAGAAAGAAATAGCATAATTACCAAAGTATAGGGACTAGAAGTGAAACATTAGAAAAATAAAGGAAGGGAAGCTTCCTTCCCTCTCCTATAAATACCCCTTCTAATCACCATTAGAAGGGTAAGCCTTGTAATAATCTTTTCCTTTTTCCCTCCATTTTATAATATTTGAAAATTAAATACTTGCCTTCCTCTACTATTCTCTCTAAGCTTTCATGATTGATTATGTATGATTCAAGATAAACAAGACCTAACAAGTGGTATCATACGCCATTAGAGAAGTAGAGTGATTCGATTTGTGAATTGTTACACATCTGAGTACCATACAATGTAATTCAGAGGATTCGGTTGAGATTTTTGATCTTTCGATTGGTATTTTGGCAGCTATTTCGAGTAATTGAACATTATCGAGTATCCTAATGGATTTAACGTGATGACTTACTATGGATTTTGCATTCTCAAAAGTGTTTTACCATTCTCGGAAGGGGTTTTAGTGTTCTCGGATCATTTCTTTACATTTTCGGATGTTTGAGTATCACTGTTAGTTTAATTTCGATAGAAAAGTGTTGTAATAGATATATACGCATTTTCGGTTCTATCGAAAAATGTATATTAGGTGGTTATTCATAAGCTCGGTTGTCTATCGAGTTTCATAAGTATTCACGCATTTTCAGCTTTATCGAAAAGTGTGAAAAAGGATTTATTGATTTAATCTCGGAAATTAGCTTACAAAGTGTTAAAACATCATAATTTCACGGTTTCATCATGAACTGTGTTTTCAAAATACAAATTCGGCAATTGTTAAACGTGTCAATCCAATTCGGTTCTATCGAGTTTGATGTTATAAGAGTTTTGGATTATTCAGTCATCATAAATTTTGGTTTTATCGAGTTTGTGGTTATTGTTAATCCATAATCAAAGGATTTTTCAAATCTCGGTTCTATCGAGTTTGATTAAGTCAATTTTTTTTGACTAAAACAAGATAATCGATTTCTGGGATTAAGTGGATTTCCGAGTTTAATACGTTTTTACTGTTACCGAGTTTGTGGAAATAATCAATTAGGATTTATCAAATTTTTGATAAATGATTAAGATCAAGGATGATAATAATCAATGATTATGTGGAAATAGATATGAAATAGATTATAAAAGGTCTACGATCATAAACTTGATGCTGAACATGAAACTTGGATGTACTTGGTGTTTGTCGAAGTTTGAACTTATCGAGTTTGATTTGATGACATTTTTTTTTTGGGGGGGGGATAAAATGTAAAGGAATCGAGTTTGATTATAAGGACTCAGCTTTAAATTCCATTGTGAAACTCAGTAATTGTCAAAAAGTCAAACTCGATAATGTCAAAAAGTCAAATTCAGTAATGTCAAAAAGTCAAAAATCAGTAACAATGAACTTTGTGAATTTTATGCGCTCATAATTTATGCATGCTTATGACGATTAATGCTCGAATGTCTGTGAAAAAAAAGATCAGTCTCTCATGTGTTTTGAAAGCATCAAATGATTGTGAAAAAGAAATCAAGTTTTAATGAATTCTAAACTTTGGGTCAAATATGTCTATTCATAATTGTTTAAGTGGTCTAAGTCATGTTCGGTTTTGACCATTTTTTGCAATGAACAAAATGAGGAGTGAGTGACTTAGAGACCATTCAGTTATTGAATTAGATGTATTTGTTTACATTTTTTTAGGATTCATGACAAAAAGTGAAAGTGGAAAAGTTTTTATAACTTGAATCTGAAAATCCAATTCTCAATTGTTTAAGTGGTCTAAGTCATGTCCGGTTTTGACTGTTTTCTGCAATGAACATAATGTGGAGTGAGTGACTTAGTGACCATTCAGTTATTGAATTAGATGTGTTTGTTTACATTGTTTAGGATTCATGACAAAAAGTGAAAGTGGAAAAGTTTTTATAACTTGAATCTGAAAATCTAAGTCGTAATTGTTTAAGTGGTCTAAGTCGTTTTCTGCAATGAACAGAATGAGGAGTGAGTGACATAGTGACCATTTAGTTTTGGATTTGTGATTGAATGATTCTATGTTATCATTTTATGAAAAGTTTTTGTCTAAAGATTTCTGAAAAAGTTCTAAAAATCTGTTATTGTCAAAATGGTACTCTTTTATAAAAACGGTTTTAAGAAGATGTATGATATCTCATTAATTTTTCATAAAAGTGTCTTGATTAAAATCAAAAGAGAAATATTCATCTTTCTTGAAAGAGTATCATGTCATAAAGAATTTCTTGCGAGGATATTTTAAAACAAACAGAGAGAGCTAAATCCATACACGAAAAAGCAAATCAAAAGTGTGTTCGAAAAAGAAATTGCCAGAACACACAAAAATGATAAATAAAAATTCGAATAAAGCGTATGGCATGTGCTAGAAAAAGCAAGAACGAGCACATGAGAAACAAACTGATCAAAAATAGATTCAAAAAGAATTGTCAGAACATATAAAATAGACAGAGTGGAAAAAGACAAAAATGTCAAATGAATTGTTTGTTACCTAACATCTCCATTTCATTCATTCAGTAATCATCATGGCACAACAAAAACATGCAGCTGATGTTCATCCAGATGAACTGTGTCCTTTAAACAAAAGATATGATCTTATGGATGCTAACAAGAAGATTGATTTTGAACAAGTGCAATGTCCACCTAAAAGCAAACTTTTGACGAATATCATCAAGAATCATCCATTACGATTCAGCATTGCAACTTCTTCATCAGTAACATGGATCTATATGGTATAATTTTGGCATACTTTGAAGGAAGACAGATCCAAGTATAGACTCACGTTTATGCTTGACAAGAAAGAGCTTTCTCTTACCTTGGATGACTTCAGAACAATCTTACACCTACCACAAGCAACTGACAATACTTATGATAGTTTCGTGCCACCACCATCATTTTTAGACATGGTTCCATTCTACAAAAATGAATTTGGCTTTACAATGGAGCTGAATACATCATCAACCTTTAAGACAATTGGTCTTCTGCAGCCATGGCAAACGTTGTGCAAGATATTTTCTAAATGCTTGACAACACGTGTAACTGGATAGGATCAACCACCATTGCAGATAATGCAAATGATGTATTGCTTTATCAATAACATTCATGTTGATTAT
>BQNB010173123.1:0-13392 GCA_026074375.1 Tanacetum coccineum
GTTACCATAAAAATTGGCATTGTGACTGTATTAATGAAAACAAGGTATCATTATCAACTTGGCTTGTTGTATTCTTGTGTAATCTATAGTTTAAGGTTTTATGAAACAAATAATACTTCTTTGTCTCAACCTTTAAGATTTACTTTGCAGAGTCCAAATGATATATCCTTTCATATTCGTTAGTACAACTTAAAATAGAATAACGTATCCATATGCTTTAGTTATGAATTTCTGAAATTGAAGAATATATAACATCAGAGTTTTTAGCTTTTCGGTTCTTTTAACTAAAGATAGTATGATACACACATCTTTATATATTATGCAGGACCAGAATCCTTGTATGGACATCCAAGAGGGAAAAATCCGTGGGGCTTTAAACGTTCTCATTGGTATGAAAATTTTGGCTGATACATAATATCGTTATGTTTAATTAGTTACTTTCAGAATTTACTTGAAACCCTTTCTGTATCTCTTTTTCAGATGCAAAAAACTATCCGGTCCTCATCCATTGCAAGCGTGGAAAGGTTTCTTCAAAATTTGTGTTCAAACTTATCATAAGAAAACGTGCTTGGTTAATGTAGTAAGATTATTTGCAGGCTAACTAATTCATGTTTTGTTGGTGACATTCAGCACCGCACTGGTTGTCTTGTTGGGTGCTTTAGGAAGTTGCAAAACTGGTGCATGAGTGAAGTTCATGAAGAGTATAAGCAGTTTGCTGGTAAAAAGTTTAGGATTTCTGATCAAATCTTTTTGGAGAAGTTTGACATTTCAAATATCTCGTTGCCAGCATCGTTCTTCGACAAGAAATATTGATCTTGTTTCTGGTCATCTTGTGTGTTGACATATGCAATATGCAAAGGTTATATATATCTAAAGAGCAGTATGCATGGTGTTTATAATCTTATGTAATTAGTTTCCTTTCTAAAAGTCTATATAAGTATGAGGTTTCTGGATATTATATTTTCTTAAACTTAATGTCATTGTTCTTGATATGAATGATTTGTGTCAAAATGTACAAAGTAAACATACACAACTCAACTTACAAATAGTTGCAGAAATTCTTATATAAACCAGAACTTAAAAGTCACACAGTTCGCAAAACATTACAATATTATTCGCGCAATGCTGCAAAAGAAAACAAACCATCATTCCTAAGTTATGTAACCGTGAGCAACCATTTGCGCCATACGGATTTTCCCCTCATCGTCCAACCGTTCAAACATTAGGGAAAGTGGCGCACTCCTACCAATCACAGACATGGCTAAAAGACGCTCATCAAGAGTCAGGCCTTGTAAATCATTCATTTGAGTCGTTACTATGTCCATAATCTCATTCGCTGCAGTGATTCCTTGGCTAGCCAGTTTTGTTTCCACACAAGTTTCATTTAGCTCGCTAGTTTCATCTCTTTTCCGTTTATCACCCACACTCTCTTTAGCTCCATCGAATGAGGAAACATCCACACTAACGGGTAACTCTTCAGCTTCCAAACTCGTGTTTATATTGATTTCTTCAACGTTGTCTTCACCTTCAACATTGTCTTCAGATTCAAAACTCGTGTGGACTATGATTTCTTCGACATTCTCTTCACCTTTAGTGTCGTCTTCAGCTTCATAACTCGGGTTAATTTTGATTTCTTCTTCGTCGTCTTCGCCTCCAATACCATCTGCTCGAAGGCCCCTAACTCTTTCTTTACCATAGATGATGCAAAGCTTGTCATAATGGGGAAATGGCCATTTTCTAAACCGAGCAGCAGTTTTTTTAATCTACAAGGAAATTACAAATAGGCATTAAATGATTCTTGTTTGTATAAAATTAGTAACAACAAGTTGTTTAGACTTTAGACGCTAACCTTGATGTACTTATCCCAAACGTGATCATCTGCGTCAACACACAATTTCTCATGGTCCCAACTAAATCCACTCATATGTTTGCCAACCAACATGTCGTTTACAATTTTTAAGTTATTTCTCAGTGTCTTCAATCTAGACTTTATATGAGGATCTGCTTTTATCCCCATGTTTGGAAGACTTACATTCAACATTCGTTCCAATGCCTCAAGATATCCGGTTCTGAACTTATTATTATAAACATCTGTGTATTTCCCTGATAAACGTATTTTCATTAGTGCATCCACTAGCTTTGTATCTTCATCAGTTGTCCATGTTCTCATGTTTCTTTTTACACCTGTTATTAGACGTGAATATGATATGTACGTCTACAAGACATCCTGTTATACAAGTTTCAAAATGAAGCTATACCTTATAACCCATTCAATGCTTATAGGTGTCATTCAAAATGAAGCTATACCTTATTTGACCAAACGACCTGAATTACTTTTTTGAGGGAACTAATAAGTCACGTGATACCCCGGTTAGGCCGTGTAAATCGAGTCCAAGACTCTCCCTCCCCGGGTAAACTCAACTGGGAAAAGCTCATCCGTTTACCAGTTTACTTAAGGAGCTTCTTGACTTCTTTCAGTTTCAAACATATTAAGCCCAAACCATGGATCTTATTTGATGACTTATTGACTTATTTGTGTAGATTATTTTTAGGGATTTTTGGAACTGCTTAAGCTTCTCCAAATAAGTTAACCCAAACACCCCTTAAACACAAACTATGTTGAAAACAACTTTTTACATTAATGGTAAATTGGTAATTTTGAATCGACAAAAAGTAAGTACATTAAAATAATATAACAACTTATTCCACCTTAAATAAGCTAATAAGCAAAAACACCTCTTCTTTTCTTTTTGGGTTACCGCGGTTCCAACCTTTTTTGACCGACAGAGCTTTAGCCCACAACCACACACAGACTTAAACCGGTTAAAAAACAATGTAGTAAAGATGCTCCATACCTTACTTATCTAAACTTCTTACTTGTTTGATTTTAACAAGCACAATTAGCATAAAAGCTACTTATAAAAAGTTGCCCCAAACACCCCCATAGCTTCCAAAAACATATTTGCAAACACCGATTGAGACTAACCAATTCACCATGCAAGTAAACCTTCAAACACATAGAAATACATCCTACATAAAAGGGAATATGTTTTGCAAACATGCACATAGAAAATGAAATATAACTACAAAAATGGATATTATTTATCAAGTTAGAAATGTGAACTTACAATAATCTGATGACTTTTGAGAATGTGAGTGCAGATGAAATTTGTTTTTTCTTTCTTTTCGTTTTAGGTATTACTCTTTCTTCATATGGGCCTAACCCATATTTTTAAAACCATTTGACAATATAATGTATTGCATATATATATATCCTTGGTACAAGTTTTCCGTGCATATGGTACAATGGATTTTATGCATGTTTTGGAATTATATGCAATTTTGCATCTTTAGAGATATATATGCAAAAGCCACGAAATTTATGTCATGTGTTATGCGCAGGACTTAACCCACGACCATTTCCTTTTAACACAAAATTCATGTTTGGTAGCCAGCATTTGGAAGCGTTTTAGAGTGGTAAGCGAGAAGCAGATAGTGGTTGAAAAACTTGTTTGGAAACAAAGCAACTAGAGTTTGGATTTTATGATGCTTCCATTTGAAATGCTTGCTAAAGAATCATTTCAGCTCGAGCGTTTTGTTTTAAAATTACTAATATACCCTCAAAAAATAAGATGAAAAGGGAGGGGCTTTACTTGGTTTGAGTCTATATGGCGGTGGGCTCAAACCCTATGGATTAGTCGGGGGGAAAGCATGGTTACCAAAAAAAACCAATCAATCCAATATATGCCCTTTTTCGTAATTTTGCACTTTATAATTACAAACACTTTTTATTAACAAACAACTATTCCTAACCGCTATTGCTAATTGCTTACTGTCTGCTAGTCCTACAAAATACGAAATGATACACACTACAATAAATTAAAATAAAAAATAGCAGCAAAATTGGGTTAACTAAAATAATGTGCAGAAAGGAAATGGCAGCTTATTTTTACCGGGTGAATGAAATTGGTAGATGGATTTGAGAGCTGAACCCTGAAACTTTTTTAGCACAAGATGAAATTAGGGATTTTACAGTACACTTTTCAACCCCACTCTCTTTACCATTTAAAGGGGTGAGGTGGAGGTGGGGGTATATGAGTTGTGTTATAAACAGCTTTTCGTCCCAAAATTATACGTGGTTTAAGAAAAGTGTATTTATTATTGCTTTCTCTTTTTTACTTTTTGACAGAATGACAGTTTTACTCTTAGCTAATTAATTAAAGTTTTCTTTCAAGTTTGTAATAATAATTTCAAACAAGGGTAATATTGTAAATTTGATCAAACTTTTCGTAATTTTGCACTTTATAATTACAAACACTTTTTATTAACAAACAACTATTCCTAACCGCTATTGCTAATTGCTTACTGTCTGCTAGTCCTACAAAATACGAAATGATACACACTAAATAAAATAAAATAAAAATAGCAGCAAATTGGGTTAACTAAAATATGTGCAGAAATGGAAATGGCAGCTTATTTTCTTACCGGGTGATGAAATTGGTAGATGAGATTATGAGAAGCTGAACCCTGAAACTTTTTTAGCACAAGATGAAATTAGGGATTTTACAGTACACTTTTCAACCCCACTCTCTTTACCATTTAAGATGGGGGGAGGGGGAGGTGGGGTATATGAGTTTATAAATGAGACGGTCGGCTGATCAAAAATAAACTTTCCAAAATACATTAGCTCGCTATGCTTTGTTCTCGAGTTATTAAAAGAGTGAAAAAAAGAAGAAAAAAAAAAGATTATGCACTTTGTGTTCTCGAGTTTGAAATTAGTAGGAAATAAAAAAAAAAAAAGAAACATAAAAATGTACTTTTATGTCTTTTAAACAAAATATCTGCTACTAATTTTTTTTTAATAAGCCATTTGTGGTTAATATATTTTTTTATTTAAAATATTCTTTAATCAAACCAACAAGTAAAAATGCGCATAAAAAATATGCTGGTCCATGTCGTGAATATAATTGGCCCATGTGCAAACCCAAGAAAGCCCAAGAAATTACTAGCCCTAATAATCGCTAAATAAAAAAAATGCTGCGTCATTTTGCAGTAGGACTTTTATTAATTTCTTATTTTGAAAAAATAAAGATTACACAGTGGTTGAAGACTCTCTGTGGTGGAAGAAATGAGGGTAAATTTGTCAATATAAACACTTTCCTTCCCAATCCGCCCAAATATGGGAGGAAAGATTTAGAACAAAAAACCTTCAAATTTTCCTTCCTTTTCCTTCCCTTTCCTTCCCTTTCTTATTAAAATAAAACTCAAGAACACAAATATGTTTTTGTTCCCTTTCATTTCCTTTCTTTTCTTCTGAAAATGAAACTCAAGAACTGAGCAAGTGTAAGTTACTTTTCAGACATGTAAGTCACTTTTTGCCTAAATTCGCCTAAAAAAGTAGGTCTTTTAAAAACATATCTGAAAAGTAACTTACACAAAAAATGAAAAGTTTTTTAAGCAACTTAAAAGACCAGGCGACTGCGACTGGTCGGTTTACTTTTTAAGGTCTAAAAAGAATAAACACTTTAAGCGGCCGGTTTATTTTGAGAATTTTCCCTTTATAAATAGCTTCTGCCCACTATTATTATTACTTTCTACCACCTCACCTTTCCGCAGCTCTTTTTTTTAAAGCATAGTACAGTTTTTTTCTAGTTTTTTTTTTATTTTTTTTTATAGTTTAATACTTTAGACTTGTCAAATTTTATAATTTTTGTCTGCATTTTCCGTTTCTTAATTTTATAACATTAAATATTTTAAAATTATAAGAAAAGATTAAAAAAATTAAAGGGATATTAGAATCACATTAGGAGGTACTATTAACCTATCCCTTTTTATATATGCAATTCTCTTTTTTTTTTTTGAAAAGTAAAAGTCAGTATATACAGCGGAGTGAAAAAAATCATTAATGTTTTTTACTTATATGAAAAAATGGAGAAAATCGATGAGATAGATGTTATTTGACAATTATGTTTTCGATCATATATTTAATTGAGACTAAAGTTAAAGTAATAAATTTCGTCATAAACATATGTAGGGGTGAGTAAAACGGACCGCAGACCGGACCGAGAAACCGGCCCGAACCGGACCGGACCTATTTCGGTCCAGAGTCCTGGGTCTAACAATTCAATTCCCAAACACATTTACAATTCCACCAAAAACATTTCTGCACCAAACGCCCGGCTCTTAAGATTTCTACTGTTGATCTTCTGATATAAAAAAAAATTGCTCGGCACAAAATAAGAAAAAAATTACAAAAGTACTGATTTAATCAGATAAAAAAAAGTACTCGCGACATGAGGCCCAACACATAAGTTTTTTTTTTGTCGTCTGTGCTACAGTGCATAGCCTCATTGGGCTCCCATTTTGGGCCGGCCCATTAATAAGAAAAAAAATTACAAAAGTATTGATTTATTCAGATAAAAAAATACCCGCGACATGTGGCCCAGCACATAAGCCCATATAAAAAAAACTATTAAACATGAGACCGAAAAAAATAAACCCGCACAAATAAAATATAGAAAAAAATAAAAATAAAATTTTAACGCAAAAATAAACCCGCACTATTAAACATGAAACCAAAAAAATAAACCCGCACAAAATACAATAAAAAAATGCCGTGCAATAACGCGTGATTCTCATTTAAAGCACACGTAATCCCATAAAATTATATTACAAAGAAAAAACCCCGTATAGCAAAAAAAAAGAAACCTTTAAACATGAGCCCAACATATAAGCCCATCTAAGAAAAAAAAACAAACTATTAAACATGAGGCCGAAAAATAAACCCGCACAAAATAAAAAAATAAAAAATAATAATGCCCCGCAACAACGCGCAAAAAATTAGTACTCATTTATTCAGATAAAAAAATACCCGCGACATGAGGCCCAACACATAAGCCTATAAAAAAAACAAACTATTAAATATGACCGAAAAAATAAACCTGCACAAATAAAAAATAGAAAAAAATAAAAATAAAATTTTAACGCAAAAATAAACCCGCACTATTAAACATGAGACCGAAAAAATAAACCCGCACAAAATACAATAATAAAATGTCGTGCAGTAACGCGCGATTCTCATTTAAAGCACACGTAATCCCATAAAATTATATTACAAAAAAAATCTCGTATAGCCAAAAAAGAAACCTTTAAACATGAGCACAACACATAAGCCCATATAAGAAAAAAAACAAACTATTAAACATGAGGCCGAAAAAATAAATAACTGTGTAACTATTAAACAGGAGGTTGAAAAAATAAACCGCACAAAATAAAAAAAAATAAGCCCTCGCACATCGCTGAGAAAAATTAACTTCCCGCAGCATACGCGCGTGTAATTTCTGCTTGTTTTAAGATACAAATTTCAGTTTTGAGGTATTTTAAAATTAACCTTGTTTTATATCCTTTATAACAACATTCCATGTTTCTAGAAAATTGGGCCACAGAGTAGGCAAATCCAAAATCGAAATCAAAATCCTTAAAGTTACATCCACAAACAAAAAATTATCTATATTTATCTCCGTCATTTCTCTTTCGTAGACCTTTTTATGACGATGGCCAATTCTCCTATCCTATTATTTTCTCACGCGCTCCCTTTTGCACTTTTTCATCCACGTCTGCCCCTAATTCTAACACGCGCCTCATCTAACGGCCCAGATTCATCTTGCGCATTTTAGCCTCACCCTAATCAAAGAAGAAGACGACCTTGTTTCTTCACACACAAACACACACTTAACGTTGATCTGTTAGGCATAGATACTATGTATTTTATTAGGATATGATTGATCTGATGAACTTTCTAAATATAGAAAGGTTAAACCTAGATTATGTATATATAAATAGCTAGCTAGCTAGTTAGTTGGTTTGATTGAGTTTCTAAAAATAGGAAGTAGTTTTTTTTAAGGAGGTATGGAACCAAATGAAATATTGAAAAGTGGCGGTGAGGGTTTTATTGATCGAAGTAAAGTGAGGATTTTGCTATGTGATAATGATATGAAGAGTTCGGTTGAGGTTTATGATCTTCTTTGTAAATGTTCATATCAAGGTATATTAACTTATGTCATTTTTTTTAGCTTTTTATTGTTCTTTGTATTGTTTTGAGTTAGCTGCTAATTAGTTGGTGTGATCTAGTTATCCATTAAGTGAAGAGAAGATCAAATAGAGACAACGCGTAAATTTATGTGAAATTGTGTATTTAATTGTTTGGATAGTGTAGATTAATAACTTTCTATGTATTTATTTTTTGTAAGGGGTTTGAACCCACCGCCACACAGAACTCAAACAGGGTAAAACCCTCGTTTTCAAGAGGTGGGCGTGGCCACACCTACCGGTAATTGAACTTGAGATACAAGTTTTTTTGCCACTAGGCCACCCCCGAGTCGTTTGTTAGACTTTAACTTCTTGATCATATCAGTGGTTCAGTTTATCGCTGATTTCAAATAGAGTTACCTAATCGCAGGATGAAGTGCAGTCTTCTAAGTAATATACGGGAATTTTTGATTTCGCATGTTTGATCTAATTGCCATTTAAGAGTATATTTGCTAAAGACGACTAATAAGATGTAAATTTGTATTAGGTTTATTTGGGTGGTTCTAATTTATATTCTAACTGGGAACTAGTTGATGATTCATGTATGATCATGAAAGAAGTTGTTTATTAAGATCTGCGTACCTCTGATTTAGAGAATGATCGGTGTTCTACAGTGACTCCAGTAAGATCCCCGAGGCAAGTGATTGATGCCTTGAACGCGGAGGGGCCTGACATAGATATCTATTTCTTTCTGAGTTGATCTTCCCATGGCTAAAGGCTTCAAGATGTTAAAATATATCACGAGAGACAAAGATCTGCGACGGATTCCTGTCATCAGTACGACTGTCTTTAAGTTTTTGGTTTTTCATTTCGTTTTTCTGTATTTTATTTTTTGGAGATTGTTTTATTTTCCTTGTTTTTTTTTCCTGCAGTGATGTATGCTCAGGATGAGGTTGCCGTTGTTGTTAAATGCTTGAGGCTTGGAGCAGAGATTATCTTGTGAAACCCTTGCGAACGAATGAGCTCTTAAATTTGTGGACACACATGTGGAGGAGACGACGAATGGTAAGTATGGTTTAACTTAAATAACCAGTATGGAAACAAAATAGAATTTGGAATGGGTTAGAAAGTGGTCCTGGCTCATGAGCTCTATTTTCTGAATCTGTTATTGTCTGTTATTGTAGTTATACACATATATGATCACTGATGTGGTTTTCAACCTTTTATACTAGTATTGCACCATCAGTATGTTGTGTATTGTTATTGTTTCGCTAAACTCTTACTTTGGAAAGCTTGGCCTGGTTGAGAAGATACATCATGAAACTGTGAATTAGATCCAATGCACTCAGATAATAGTGATGCTTATACCACACGCACCATCTCTGTTTTCCGAGGTGATACCGAGGAGAGGAAGTCAGTAGGAGTTCCAATCATGAGATCTCTTTGTCCATTCCTACGGGAAGTTGAGGTTTTCGAGTCTTTTCAACTGTAAATATGGAGTTACTACATTATGCTATTATCATCAAACTTATTATTATTCGTATCAGCTTGATATATTTTACCTCTACCTGGAAATGCTGAATTTGACCTTTTTACCTAATGAGTCAATAAGGCTTGTGTTTTTTTTTTCTGCCATATTAAGTGTTCACAATATAACAATTCCAATGCTTTAAAAAGGTCTTAGATCTTATCTGTTGAAATGAGTCAAGTTTCAAAACTACGTTAAACATGCCTAAGTCTATTTTTAACGTATGAAACCTCTAACTCAATTTTATTACATAAATTTTTTTGGAAAAGGGACAAAAAGTATTGTGTAGGTCAGCCCAACGTGAACTGCCGATTTCGTCCTGTGCTAAAAAACGACTTTTTTTTTAATCGGCCAAAGTAACCCATTTTCGCCAAATATACAGTTTTCTTTAGTACGCGTCATTGATTTTGTACGAGTGTAGTTCGTGGTGATGCTGCTTAACCACCTTTTATTTTACAGAAGTAGATTTGAATGTAGCTCCTGGTCTTTATTGACACACAGTTTGTTAATTTATCAGATGACATCCAAACGTGCCAGAAATTAATGGCAACATCGAGGTTTAACATCCCTATTTTTATTTAACCTGCTCCTAATCCTATTTCTTGAAAGTGTTTTTATTTGTGTGGTTGACGTACTTTGTAGCTGTGTATCCAGGGAAACTTATGTTTGGTCCAAAGAAGAGTGAATTAAGGATAGGTCAGTCGTCAGCTTTCTTCACATATGTTAAATCAAGCATGTTCACTACTACTACACTTGGGGGAGACATAACTATCGAGGAAGCCCCTCCCCCACAATTGGAAGGCAAACTAAGTTTAGGTGGTGAGCAGGGTGTGGATAGTATAAACCATTAACCTTACTGATGAAAAATGATTACCCAGTATGGTGCATTGTGGATAAAAATAGTACATGGGGTATACTTTGTTGTTTGTGATTACTACAAGTGGATGATTGTACAACTGGTTCAGAAGAAAATTTATAACAAGTAACAGCTTCCCTGATACAAATGTCATTTAGACACATATTCTAACCCTTCAACAGCCACAATACTCTCCACAATGAGCTCAAAGATTAAGAAACGCACATAAGAAATAACCACATCCTGATTGTTTCGAGTTTTGTCCATATTCCTTCCTATCCCCTTTACATTCCGGGAACCAATGAATAATGTTATGAGGCTTTCCTGTCATCATTATCAGCCGACATGGAATGTTCACATTGTCCTCCTCATCACATTGCCAGTTTGTCATCATCACTTATACCCAGTTAATCTTTGTTTACCTGGCCAGTTGCCACCTGCATGCATCCATGGCCCTTCTAAGGTGGGCGTTTCTATCTAATAATGTGAATGATAACCTAAAACTTGACCGTAGAGAAGAAGCCTGGCTCAAAGTTCAGGCAGAGAAGAGGAAGCATACACAATAACCTATAGTACCATCTAGACCATAGATATCGCTGTTTTGACATGAAATTCAGGTATGTTAATAGGAAAAAGTTAGCAGAGAGGCGACCTGTGTCAGGAGGACAGTTTGTGAGGAGATTAAGGGGATTAACGTTGTCTGCATGGGCCGCAACCACTTCTATGATTTTTGGATGTGGATGATGATGACTATGAGGAAGAGGAGGATTCACAGCTGGGTTGGATTTCATCATCCACAGAAAACATTTATGCTGCTTTCATAGCTAGGATTAACACCAATAATCATCCATCATTACATGTGAGGCATTATTATTTTGAGGTACTATCATGATTTTCCAAGGCAGTGAAGGCTGTGGATTTGCAGGTATTATCTATTGAAGTATGTCAGCTTCTGGAGCAAGAGAATTTATGTCCCTTGCGATTTCAGAAGTGATATTCTTGCATGAATGTTTGTCTTTTTTCACGTCACCTAATTGAAAAATGACGGCATTGTGCAGATTTTGTTGGGAGAATGGAAATTTCTTTACCTGTTTGTAATGTTACAATATACTATTTAGTAGAGAACATTTGACGTGATAGTTTTGGTATCAAATCGTTGTTATTTGATGCATGTTCTTAAACCTATACTTGTATAATTATAGTGATAGTAGATGCTTCAGAATGTATATTATTACCACGCTTCATGGAATACCTTGTTTTTAAGTAAATCCAATAGAGTTAATGAGCTTGTACAGTTTTTTTATGACATAGTTTAGTTTGATATTGCCAAGGTTGAATAGTATCGAACGCTAGTATTTCTAGTGGATTATTGTTTGAAATTCTACAGAACTTATAGGAGTAGGTATAGTATAGTTTGAAGTAAATACTACAGAGGAATAGAAAAAAATAATGCAATGCGAGGAGAAAAGTAAATTTTATTCATTTAATACTGATTCAAAGAATGGTCATTTGCTACCGTTAGGGCAAAACAATGTGGCAAACTGAGCGGAGAGACAGAAGCTGAAGAGACTAATTGGACAACTTGAAGTAAAGGATTAGAATGATTGCAAGAACAAAGACTGCAACTATCGAACCTATAATCCATTTGTTGTGGGGATATGCCAATATCATAAATAAATATACGACCGGAAATATGTGAGCCTACGGGGGCACACGCGTATACACAGGGATATGTTTATTAATGTAATTAATATATTTATTGTATATTAATTATATTAATACTCCCTCCGTCCCAAAATTATTGTCCCCCGACAAAAAATACACAGTTTAAGAAAAGTGCATTTATTACTGCTTTCTCTTTCTTACTTTTTGACAGAATGACAGTTTTACCCTTGGCTAATTAATTAAAGTCTTCTTTAAAGTTTGTAATAATAATTTTAAACAAGGGTAATATGGTAAACTCGATCAAAGTTCCCTATCTATTTTTAGTAGTGAATAATTAAATTGGGACATCCCAAAAAGGAAACGTGGATAATAAAAATGGGACGGAGGGAAACCAAACCCATGGGGTGTTGGTTGTGACCGGTCGAACTAAAGGAGTACAAGGGAGGAGAGTGTCAATTTATGAAACTTAAGGAGGTGTTCTAGTCTAACTTGGAGAACTATTTTTGAGGCTATATAAATACCTTTTGGATTCATAAATAAATAGATTGATATATGATATTCTTAATAAGTCGAATGACATACGTATATGATATATCCAATATAGTCAGTCGACTTATTCTTTCCCGGCAAAGATTCCATCGCATGAGTTTTGCATTAAAAGGCAATTAATGCGCATGGGTTATTCATGAAAAGATGCATACTTTATATATATGATATATATATATTTGCATGATAAAGAGTTATCTCCTTAGTAGACAATCGGTATTATATTGTTATGGGTTTCGACCACGTAACGCTAATATCCGAAAACAAGAACAAAGTGTTGGGTTGTTTTATTCGTGAAGAAAGGACTAGCATCTTAGCGTATCTCAGTGACGTGTAGTGTGTGCATACCATAGAGGTTATCTACTTTGATAACTTGTTTAGTTTGCGTGGTATTCGATTTATACACACGCGTATATTCAAGACGGTGTATTTGTTAATTGCTAAAAGGTACGCGTTCTTGATCCCTTTGTTAATTACATATTCTATACGTGCTTTGATCTTTCCGCTGCGTACTCGTGATATATTTAATGGTTAAATAGATGTAAAAACCCAAAAGATTTGTAGTTGAATTTTATCATAGTCTTTAATTCAAAAGAAATGGGCTCGATATTCCTTATATTGAGTTCAAGCTTGGTCAATTCACCTTCATGCTAACTCCATCTCGTCTATCTCAAATCCTTAAAACTCCCTACGCCTTAGAAACCTTTTACACATCCGAATGGTCACTAACCTCTCTTGATAATCATCCCAATAGCAATTACTTTGGCCC
>BQNB010173124.1:0-13391 GCA_026074375.1 Tanacetum coccineum
TGCGTTTTGACTCATTGCGTTTTGACTCGTTGCGTTTTGACTCGTTGCGTTTTGACTCATTGCGTTTTGACATTGGTTGCGTTTTGGTTCACTGCGTTTTGATTACAGGTTGCGTTTTGAAGACATCATTGCGTTTTGACTAAACGTTACTCTGCCCAATTTTTTATTCATTGCGTTTTGATTCATTGCGTTTTTATTCATTGCGTTTTGAAGACTATATTACGTTGTTATTTGTACTTGTTAGGAACATTGTAAGTAATTCCGTAAGTCCACATATTGGGGGAAGATTGTTAGCCCTAAAATATGGTGACTAATCCGGAATTACATTTATCATTTATAGTCGGGTCGGGTTAGTTTAGCTAGTCGATATCGGGACTATAAATACTCCCTCCATACTTCCATGGAGGGGTAGGAGTTCACATTGTAAAGTGTGAGTGTGTGTGTGGTTCATTTTTCTCTATTAAACCACACACATATACAAACACTCCCTCTCCTTCTTTTTTCTTTCTCTTCTCTTTTCTCTTTTTTTTCTCTCTAATAATATGGATACTTTTCTTTTCCATTTTACCAAGCCTCCGGATCATTGTTCTGAGGGTGAATCTATATTAACAAAATTTAGCCGTCCTTTGGAACTTGGAACAACCTTTGTCTTGAATGAGCTCATTTTTGCTTTACTCAGTTCACAAGAAGAACATAGTTGATCCTTGACATATTTTAAGAAAGTTGATGTAGTCGAAGTTAAGATGAGAAAGTCATCGATGCCATAACCATGCTTGAGTTGGTGAGGCTTTAGCCATGAAGCAGATTGGAGTTGATGAAGTTGTTTCTTGCAGAGAAATTATATAGAGATTAGATCTACGATTACCAGTTAGTAAATCGTTTCCCTGAAGATCTCTAACAAAACAAGTAGATTCTGGAAAGCTACCTTCAAATCCACATCACAAAATTGACCAACCGAGAAGAGATTGTGATTGAGGCCTTCGACGTAATAAACCCTATTGATCGTGATGTTTCCATGAACCAAGTCCCCGTAACCAAGAATTGGTGCAAATTGATCATTTCAAAAATGAACGGTACCCATATATTTCTCAATGAAGTTGCATAGTAGCTTGAGGTTTCCCGTCATATGCTTGGTGCATCCAGAGTCAACAATGAATAGGATGAGTTGCACAATCTGCAAGAGAATTAGAGGATGATTTCCATTTGACAAATTGGATCCTAAAGTCTTTGTGATTTTCAAGACATTAGTTATCCTAGATGCATTATCTATTTTTGGACTAATACTTATGTTCACATCTTCTTTGCTAACTTTAGGCACCCATTTCATTTTTGTCTTAGGAACCTATTTATATCCTGATGGGCATTGTTGTTCTATCCACTATTTCCATGCCTTGCTAGTTTTCTCATAAAGCATCATATAGTAACTCTTAGATTTCTGGATGGTGGATTCTGATGCAACTGTTTTCTTAGGGGGTGTTGCAACAGATTTGTTCCCTTTACTTTTGGGTTTTCTAGTTCTAGTTGGCACTTTTTGAGGCTTCTTAGATCTATCATTCACATCATTTAAAAATTTAGAAACACAAGCATCATGATTCGAATTAAACACACATTATTTACAAGTATCACAAACAACATTAACATTTAAAGTTCTGGAATTTAAACTATGATTACACGCAGTTACAGACTTTGTTTTATTAGAAATACTAGAAATCCTATGGTAGTCTTCTACTTTAGTCTTCTTAACCTTCACTTGACTATTGTTTTGCACGACCTTATCTTTTATTTGAGTGCTCTTAAGTTGTGGTCTGCTAACACTAGTTCGGTGAATTACTCCTGTAGAGGTAGATACACGAGGATTAGTATTCCTAGAAGTCTGAGGCAATTGTGGTTAGGGGTGTTATCGGGTCGGGTTGTCGGGTTATCGGGTTGGTGGTTTCGGGTTGAGTCGGGTTTTGGTGTCCTAAATATTGACCCTAACCTGACCTTATAAAATATCGGGTTATCAAGTTTCGGGTCAAAACAGGTTAGGTTGAATCGGGTTGGGTTGTCAGGTTGTTATCGGGTTGTGTCGAATTGACAACTATATAACCATATTGTTAGATTCTGTTATTTATATCCATGTATGCGATTATATGATTTTAGTATATAAGTACCAGTCCTTTGTTATAAAGTAATCTACCCTCATTCGAAAAAAATGGCTAGTAAAATACATAAAAAAAGTAATTACTGGTCTCTTGTTACAAAGTACTAATCTATACTCTCACAATCACTAACTCCCTCTAATACCTTTTACTTAAATTGAGAAACAAGTGACGTAAGCAAAGAAAAAAGTGTAGTGAGTTAAAGATGAAAAAGTGCACTATGCTAGTTAAAGAAAAAGGTGCAGTAAGAAAGAGATTTCGGCAGTAGCTAGCACATATAAAGTGCAGTAGCGAAAAAAGTGCAGTAACAAAAAAACTATAGCAACAAAAGTGCAGTAACAAACACAGAATCTGTTAACTTGTAGTGATGATATAACAGAATATGTGTTATTGGGCCTAAAATGAAAAAAAATACAAGGAAGGCTTATACATTTATCAGGTTGAACCCGAACCCGATAAGATATGAAAAAATAACCCTAACCCGACCCTATAAGGTTATCAGGTTGGTCGGGTTGACCCGGTAGACCTGATAAGCCGAGTTGAACCCGAATGAACCCGACCCTATAAGGCCTTATCAGGTCTGGTCAGGTCAACCCTTTTGACACCCCTAACTGTGGTGCTCTAATTTGTGTTGGCCTTGTGTCAATTCGATACATTCCTGATTTAAGAACATTTGTGCTTCTTACAGCTTGCCTTGCTGTTTGAGGAAAAATATGTGTAGTGACTGGTTTTGATAAACCCTTTGACACATTAGTTTTAGTAACCGACTTTGTCGTTTTGAAACTTTTCCTCTCAAGAAACTTTGTCGTTTTGAAACACTATTTCGGTGAATTACTTCTGTAGAGGTAGACACACGAGGATTAGTATTCCTAGAAGTCTGAGGCAACTGTGGTGCTCTAGTTTGTGTTGGCCTAGTGTCAATTCGATACATTCCTGATTTAAGCACATTTGTGCTTCTTACAGCTTGCGTTGCTGTTTGAGGCAAAATATGTGTAGTGATTGGTTTTTATAAACCCTCTAACACATTAGTTTTAGTAACTGACTTTGTCGTTTTGAAACTTTTCCTCTCAAGAGAATCTAAAAAAGGAGTCGGTTTTCCTAAAACTGATGGTTTTGGAATCCTAAGAGCATTTGATTGTCGAACAACAGATGGTTTATCAAACATAGTTTCCACATATTTTCCTTTACACTTCTCGATGAGTTTCTTTAACTCACTTATGGAAATGGTCTTGTCTTGCAGTTGAGCTTTCAAATCTTGTATTTCAAAGTATTGTTTACGTTCTTATAGATATACAGTTGACGCTTTTTCTTTGCAAACTGTGTTATTTTTCATTTGTTCTTGACATTGTTGTAAAGCAAGTCTATGAGAAATCGAGTGTTTTTCTAATTGAGCAAAACTTCGTAAAATCCCATTGTAAACTTCTTTACTAACATTTTTAGTTTGTTTAGAAAGCTTTTGTGCAAGACATTCACATTCTTTGACTTTAAGAAGATACAAGCATTGCAATTCATTGTAAGCATCACAATCAGATAAAGAATGCAAATAAGAAGACATAACATCTTGTAAAACACACTCTTGGAGAAGTAGATCATATATGTTTGAAAAATCAGCTTTGTCATATTTAAGTTCGTCAATCTCTTTTTCAAGTGATTGGACGTACTATAAATCTGCAAACATCTCGTATTTAAGTTCATGAACAAATTTGAAACTATCATTTTGTGTTTTTAGAGCAAGAGGCATCAAACATGTTTTGATTAAAACTTTCATATCATGAGTAGTTGGTGCACGAAATTGGTCATGTGAATGTTTTTCCCATGCTTGATCAACAAGTTCTCTAAAATGATTTATGTTATTTGTCATTACATTATAAGCTTGTCTACTTTTTCTAATTGATTTTGAAGTATGTAGAAAACCGATGTTTTTGAAAATTTTTGGTTTAGATTTAACAAAAGATGTTCTCCACATTTTTCTTCTGACTTCATTTGCTTGTGCCAACTGATCATGATATTCCTGTGACGCTGGTTTAAAATTTTCATAAAGACTATTTTGCTTTGTGTAATCATAAGGCTAGACTTTGTCTTTATTCAATTTTGATCTACTCTCTTGTTCAAGAGTTAAGGTCTCTTCCCTATGTGGGACGAATCTGTTTGTAGGATCAGATGTGTCATATGGAATCTCATACTAACATGGTTTTTCAGATTGAGCTTTCTTGAGGTACATCGGATTTGCAAAGGTTTGTCTCCTATTATATGTGGAGCCTTTGGGAGCTAACATAAGAATGGTTTGTATTAATTATTTCATTTTATAAACAATTTCATTCAAAAACTTTATTTGCTTTTCCATAGCCATCAATTTATCTAGATCTTTTTCTTCCTTTAGTTTCAAATCCGTGATTACATTGGTTTTCTCTTTGACAAGACCTTTGTAATGTGACTTTGTTAAAAAACTTTGTTTGACTAACTCATCATGTTTCTCTTTGACAACTGAAATTTCATAGGCTTTAAGTTTTAAACCTTCTTTTATGTCAATATCTTTTTGAGCTAATAGTCCTAGAGTTTCATTTAATTTACGTTCAAGTTTGTCATAATCAACTGTATAGTTGTAACAATCCGCATTTTCACGTCATTTTAGGTCTATAAATATTCAACTAGTTATTCTAAACTTTTACGCATTCACATTAAATTTTCAGCGTTTAGTTAAATCGCGTAAACTAAATATCAACATTTAACGTAAACTGTCATTAAACAAATAAAAATTTATGTCAAGCAAGTGTTATATAATTATTACAAAAATAATTTATGACTTTTCACTTCTATTTTTATTCGTTGCGTAAAACGTCTTTGGCAATAAAATACATTTAGCCATATACGAAAGCACCAATACCCATCTATACACAATCAAATACCCACTATTATACTCAATACCCAAAAACTAAATTATACGTACCCACTTTTGAGTTCTAACCAGTTTTATAACATAAACAACACAACAACATTCAAATTAATTCAACAAATCCCACTCACTAATAAACTACATTATCCTTTAACCCTTGGAAAATCCCCTTTTCTTACAACTAGCTAAATAATTCAACCTTGTCCCATGTTTGAGTGTGGTCGGCTGATTCAAAGGAAAAAGAAAGAGAAATGTGCATGCCTAAGCTTAGTTCACATCCATCTTACACAAGACATGCTTTTCTTACACCACCTAGCATGTGTCTAATCAAAACTCCATGTCCTAACCCCTCTAGGTCTTGAAACCGGTCACAAATACCACCACCCTTAAAGGTTCATTTGTTGGTTTTACTAAGTTGTATTCATGCAAGACACATGCTATAAATAGAAGTCAAAAAGCTAAACATACACACACATACATTTGCAAAGAAAAACTCACAAGAAACTCTCTTGTTTTCCCTTTATATCTCACGTTTCAAAACCATCACCAAGAAAACATAAAATCTTAAGGATAATGCCTAAGAATCCCTACATGTCCCATTCCTTCTTTTGTGCACCTATATCACACGCATGCTTTCATTTTGGGAGTAGTCTCATCCTAGCTTGTCATCTATATATTAAACTATACTAATTACCATGCCTTGGTCAACTAATAAAAAGGATGCAAGACTTACCCATTTTATAACACCCTGTGTTTTCAAGTCATTGACGACATCGATAAATCCACAATGTACCTTTTGTATTGTACGTGTTTACTTTAAATCATAAACGTTAAGTTAAATCGCGTACGCCAAAAATTAGCGTTTAATGTAAACGGGCATCAATCAATTAAACGTTTGCATCAATCAAGTATTAAATAATTATTTTGAGAATAATTATGGTCATTATTCATTCATTTTTATCGGTTACGCAGCAGAGTTTTGGTTTATGTGTTCGCACATACATGGGTTCGGGTGTCTATCTCATTTTGTTGAACTCTACTGCTCGTATTCATTTTTGGTCTTGAACTGCTTTTATTCGACTAAGAAGTAAGCTCTAAAATCACATTCGCATTCTATATAAATTGTTCACGGCTCGAAATATACATGTATATTATTGATCGCACATGAAAGCATAACGTAATGAAACAACTTGCTTATATTAAATAATTATGTTTCTCACTAGCCGAATGAAAACATGGTAGAATATTATGGCAAATTCAACAGTTAAGTAACAATGGGTCGGGTTTTCGGACCTTTAGATATAACAATTTGCATAATGACCATAGTAAGTGACTAAGTGTCGAAAATGTTATACTCCATAAAATGGTTTAAGCATCAAAACGAAATAATCATATAACTAAGTCATGAGCTGGGTTGTGTGCGTTTAAGGCAAAAACATATCTAGAGAAGATGACTATATGATTTAACTTATAATACTAAAAGGAATAAAGAACAAGGAATACTGCTCATCCATAGCATGCGAATATGTACGCATGTATGATGTTTTCAAAATAAAAAGAAAGAAAGTTGGCAAGTACATCACGTGGGATTAAGTATAAAGTTTTATATTTACATTATAGCCCTTGAGTTATGCAGTAATTTACAAACAAATATTATAGAATTTTAAAGTAACACTTTTAGCTCCTGACCATTTTAAAGCTCTTCAAAACTAGCCAGAAATTATGGTCTAGTTATTTTGTCTTAAACGAAATTATTTTATTAAAATGTACGTCTCAAAAGTTACAATCAATATAAAAATTTAATAGCATTTATTCATGTAATATTTATAAAATCCTAAGACGCGACTTTATTTTGCTTCTAGGATTTCTCTCGGCTTCTCGACGTGTATTCTCGATATTTATACCATTTTGCTTAAGGTGAGTTTATATCCCTCTTTCACTTGTTTTACAGTTACTTTATGAATCTCGGGAGAGAATGCATGCTCATTACATCTTGTTTACATACTTGTTACATACTCATACTTATACTCATTTACAAACTCGGTTTCCCCTCAATGATATCACACTCTTTCTTCTGCATAATGGATTTAAGTATTTAAAGTTGTTTAATGAATACAAGGGTTATGTTCTCATTGTACACAAGTGTTTTTCCGATAACCTCTCCTATTTACTTGTTGGCCTAATGTAGCGATTAGACCTCCAGTCATTCTCCTTGCCCGAACCATGCATCATGAACCATCAATTGCTTGGCCGTCTGTATCTGTTAAGTAAGCGTGAATGTTATAAATAGATCTATTGAGACTAATTATCCCTATCTGGGTGAGTAGCGCTCACTACCCACGGGGCTCCCGATAAACAAATATATACCATGTCAAATCTCATTGGTGTCTTGGTCAGACACCGGTAGGGCAGAATACACTTGGCATATTATATGCTACACAAATTAGCTTCGGTGTTATGAGCTTAGCGCAACAGTAGATACATTTTATGTGATACTGTATCTGTTATAGTAGTCACATACATTTTGGAAATCTTGTGGTCCACACTACTTGTTTAAAACATTACTGATTACTAAACATTTTTCATTATATTGTGGTGAAGCAGATAGACACAATACGTGTTTTCGGTTTCTACATTTACACTTAAAATTGAGAGAGAATACATTTTGGCGACTATTATAAGAGATTGAACTGGTCATTAAAAAGCATACTTTATAAATCTTTTGATTTCAACGTTATACTTACAAAAAAATCTATGAACACACCAAATTTATGTTTGACACTTAAGCATGTTTTTCTTAGGTGAATTAGATTTTGCTACTTGATGTGCATTGGAGTCTAAATTGACAAGATTTCATTCATGGATTTATACTTACATACAAATGATCAAATCTTGTTGTATTGCTTTCAAGCTTTTTATTGTGATGCAATTTCGGGACAAATGTTATATCAATTTTAAGAAAAACAACAAGATTACTTTTTCAAACGACACATTATATGCCGTTTCTCTTGTTTCCTTGTGTGTTTGTATTATGAATAACACTCCGGACATAATTTCCGCTGTGAACATTTTTGTGGGATGTTACAACAGTCATTTAAAGTTCTTGTACATCTTGAGTCTTCATCTGTTTATATTTGAAGTGGCAATTAGGCAGCTATCATCCCGAGTAACTAATTCACTACCCTGGAGTACTATTAGTGTCCTCAAGAGTAGATTTGTACTCTTTTAATTCTTGAGTTAGTGATGCATTTACTTTCTTTAATTTCTTTCTAATCTTTTTGTTTTCATCAATAGTAAGTTTTAAATTTGCAATTAAATTAGCAAGCGCAACACGCTCATCATCACATTCTTCAACATTTTGGTCAGTCTGAATATCATTATCACACATATCCGGTGAATCAGGAATGACATTACTATCAACAACCGTTTCCACTACACATTGTTATTAATGATTTAGGTTGCTCAAATGCTGTCTCTCATTGGCAAACACATTATATTCAACATCATATTATACCTTTTCTAATGGCTCAGAATCAGTTCCTGAGTCTGCAGTGGGAACCTCTTGAATCTTTGCCATATAGTTGTAATGTGCTTCCAATTCTTGTTCATCTATCTCTTCATCCGTGTCCTCTAGCCAGTCAGCATTGCTCTGCTTATAAATTGGAACTCCTTTCTCAGCTTGTTTGCACAGCAACATCTTTTCCTTATGATAAGTGTAGTCTTTTACCTTTTTTTGTTTTCTTGCATTCCTTAGCAAAATGACCAAATTACTTGCATTTGAAACACTGTATCCCAGTCTATTGCACTACCTGACTGCCTACAATCTCCCCTATCCCATCAACATTAAGTGTCCTCAGAATCCCAAACTGCCTAGTCAGATTACATACTTGTACCTAGGAAAAGTATCACATTCTTGTTTCTAGAGTTTGAAGAATTAGAGGTTGTTGTTGGTAGGTCCTGTAGATCTTATGAAGTACGTTGTTAGGAGTTCCAAGTTTTTCTGCATATCCTTATCTCTCTGAGCTTATTCTAGATCAATGTCTTCTTCAGAAGCTGACTCAGATAGAGGTGTGATTGGTTTGGATATCTCTTTGCCTTTTGTTGGGTTCAGTTCCTGAGCCCTTCAGTCTTTTAGTAGATTTAAACATAAAATCCCTTAATTATTACTCCAGCTGAAGTCTTTCAGCTTGAGTCGTTGAAGGTTCTTCAGCGTCCGCTCCTTGGGTCCTTAGAATATTCAGAAGTATCTTCAATTTAGTTCATGCAGCGGTATAGAAACTAAAGAAGGACTCTGGAAAGAGCTTTAGTTCAGCTTGGTTGACAATTCCAAGCTGAGCGTAGTCTATCTCCTTAACAGAAGTTGAAACATGTTTTATTCACTTCTAGAAGGTTTACAAGGCGGGAAAAAGATTGCTTTATGTCAAAAGGAATAAAGCAATCTCCTTGGGAAAGTAACTTCTAAAAGTTGGTATATAAGTACAACAACTTTTCACAAAGGACTGTACCTTAGTATACTAAAAGCAAACTTGCATTTGAATGGTAGATCAACCACCTATTTAATGCTTTCCACATAGTGTAGGTTAAACTTGTAAACCTAATCCCTTTGCCTATAAAAGTGAAGGGATTTCTAGAGTAAATGTTATCTCTTCCAATTAATGTGATATACATTGAAGAGTTCATTTATCTCTTAAACAAACTTAATGGTACTGCTGAAGCAGAAGCTTCAGTTTAGTCATAAGTAGTTTGTTTTTCTACTCTCTAAACTTTGTTAGAGTTTACGTTCAAAGAGATAAAACCCCCATGTCATTCAACCACCTTGCTAATCCGCAAGCAAGGGTGTGTCATAGATTCCTTTAATTTAAATTCTATAAAGTCCTAATACGTTGAAAAGTTATTTTGTGTGTTTTAAACTTGTCATTATATTCTTCATATATATTTGTATTAAAAAGTCACTTATTGCCAGGTATCAGATTAGATTAACATTGATAAACTTATATCAGATTCCTAGGACCAACGACCTTTGTATCTGGATAGATGCATGATATCCGGAGGAAGATGATTGTTTTATTGTGGTGAGATTTTGGTTCTTGATAATAAGGATCTGGATATTGTTGAGCAGCAATAACAAGTGCTAATGGCTTTGCATTCTTGGCTATTCTCTTAGCACAAATTTCATTAACTTCCTTTTGATACTGTTTTAGAACGTTAAAGAGCTTGTGATATGATACTGTGTCCAAGTCATGATTTTGCTTGATAATTTTCACAAATCTTGACCATTCTGGTTAAATTTGTTGAAGAAACTGAACATTAACTTGCATCGTAGCAACTTTCAAGTTGTTTCTTATCATTTCATTCATCATCCTGTAAAATATAGAGTAGTATGACTTCATTGACTCTCCATCATGAGAACTGAATTTGCCAAACTCCTAAAACAAATTAGTCTTGACATCTTGAATGTTAAGAGATTCACCCTGACAATCCACATATCATGAGCTGTCTTGTAAGCATCATGAGCTGTCTTGCAAGCATCAACAGTTGAGTAGATTTTATCCCCAATTCTAGTCAATAGCAAATGAATTGCTTCTTTTGTCGATTGATAATGTTCATTCTTTATAGGAGACATATTTAAGAGTGTCTCAACTGCTGTTCGTTCTGGAACTTCTAGAGAATCATCTGTGGCTGGTACAGCTGGAATTATGACAGTAGAAGGTACGTAAGGACCTTGTAGAATACATTTCCTCAGGGCATCACCATTTAGTCTTGTGTCAATGTATCTTAAGAAACGTGATTCCCACTAAGCATATCTTCCCGTTTCAAGCATTGGTGGACGATCCCTTAAACTAGCTGCCATGATGTTGTTATGCATTTAAATGTCTGTTGTGGATGTTGTTATTGGAGTAGTCATGATGAATGATTTATTTGTTATGAAGTGAAAATGATTTTAAAGGATCTTAAGAAGGTAAAGTGATTATAGTTGTGGTTGAATGATTTCAATTAACGTTCATGGGATTTTACAAATTTATGATTTAAAACGAGAAAGAAGTAATTTTTACGGGATTTTACTAAATCAAGAAGAAACCATGAATGAATAATTTTTTGTTGTGAAGGTTTGTTTTTGAAGTGTTAATTGTCTTTTAAGTCCTTGTTCTTGTTTGAAGTTATAGGTTTGTTACGTGTCTTGAAAGTCCAATTGAAGTGTCACAAAAGTTATCTAAAAAACCTTAGTCCAAAATTGTTTTTGTGTCGAAATTGTGTTGTACCGAATTAGGTTTGAGTATGATTACCGAAATTCAAATTCGATAGATACTAGAAAGTGAGTTTCACCGAAATAGACTTTTGTAGTGACACAAATCGCACACTAAGCTATTATAACACAAATCGCAGAACACATTTCACTAACACAAATCGCAGTGCACAAAATTTTTGCTAGAGTTTATGTTTGTGCAATGTAACAAATCGCAGAAAACACAAAACTTGTAAGTACACAAATCGCAGAATGTAGTATCACACAAATCGCAGAAATCCTATTGTGCGCAAATCGCAAGATGCACAAATCGCAAAGCTACGTAATTTTGACCATAGTTTCTTTTCACCTAAGTGTAACAAATCGCAGAACTCATGTTTGTTGCACATTTCGCAAACATCAACCTTCTACCCAGAATTTTCGATTGAAATAATCATTTAATTTCTCAAATAAGCTACTAATAAGCACTTAGGTAAGGGAAGTACAAGTGGATGATTACAAATAACACCAAATAAGCCCGAAATGATTCACAAAGTACAAGTTCTTACGTTTTTGAAAAAGTGACAAACCAAACCACTTTTAATCCATGAAAATTAGTTTTATGATGATATGTTTTAAACAATATAGACTCTAAACGTTTGTAGACAAGTAGGTAACAAGCTTTTGGTCAAAAAACCTATATAGACGATAAGCCATGGCCAAAAATCTTAGAGTAAGCTATCAAAATAAGCTTGAAACAAAACCATAAACACACTAACCCTCCTGAGGCTCTTGATACCAAATGTTGGTTCCTCTAAACCATAATCACTTCATATGATATTCAAAATATAGAAAGAAAATAGTAAAGAGATTATGAAGAGAATAGAGAGAAAAATGAGAAGGTGGATTATCAAAGTATGATGTTTCTTACACAATGAATAACTAACCCTTCCCCATTATGGAGAAGGGGTATTTATACCTTAGCTTATGAGCCGTGGGTTTTAACAAGGTAGGATGGGCTCAGGTTTGCTTTGGGCTTTAGCCTGACACTCATACAATATTAGATTCACTTACGAGCCCATTTTTCCTTTTTCTAGCCTATTACAACATATAATAAGTAAAGGCCGAGCTTCTATGATTCATAGCCAAGCTTCCTTGTTCGACTCAATATTTTGAAGCTAACAAATTTTATTCGACCGAAGCATCAACAAGTAAGACTAAACGAGTAAATTTTGTAAAATCATTAGAGCTTGAACATAAAGAAAAATTAGTAGAATCAAATTCAAGCCCAAAACCTAAATACATACTTATAAACAACTCTAAAATTCCCATCGCAAGGGACAATAAAGTAAAAAGTTTCTATAAACCTTCCCTAAAACCCGGAGTCGGATTTACTAAACCTAAAAAGAGATAAAAAAAAACTCCTCCTCCAAAAAGAACTAATAATTCTCACCCTTGGTCTAAAATACCACAACCTAGTAGTAATCAAGATAGACAAAATTACTCAAATACATTTCCCACAATGTTGAATTATTCACAACAACCTAACTATATTCCATGGGGAATGTGTCCACCCTACATACATCCAAATCAAATGCAAAATATGCAAAGGATGTTTGATACTAATAATGTTGGATCTATTGGGGACTAAATGGTTAAATTGTTACATCATTTAGGTAGATATGTTTGTGAACATATATTTGGGAACCCAACGAGTAGATTGAAGATCATACATTCTCAAACTTTATGACGGGGTAACCAAAAGAAATTGCCTTCAATCAAAGCATTTTCACTAGAAGTTATTGAAGAAAATACATCACATGCAAATATATGTCTTCTTTCCTAATTATTTAGAATATAGATTATGTGCTAATTGTTAAATAATTATGTGTCAACATGCTATAAGTAATATTTGCTAAACAAAAGAGCTATAGTTAATAGAATACGAATTATGCTTGAGAAAATAGTGTAGTAACTAGAAATGTCATTTGATTGGTTATCTCAAATTAAGTAAAAAGCAAGAAATTGTTCATGATGAACTTTTCTCTCACGTAGTTGAATTAGGATTCACTACATATCTCTATAAAATGGAAATTTTTCTATGTCTACAAGTAGTGAACTCACGTAGAAGAAG
>BQNB010173125.1:0-13391 GCA_026074375.1 Tanacetum coccineum
ATCAAAATGGACCTTAGAACATTCTTTACCATTATCAAAAGCCTAATTTAGATTTCAAAAATTTCTTGACATGCCATGACCAAGTCAAACTTTGTGGTCAACAAAAGTCAACCCAAAGTCACACCAAAACTCATTTTTATCAAAATCTAACTAGTCCAACATGTTTAACTAGCCTAAAAACATGTACCAAAACTATCAAACACATGCTCATACTCAAAATACTTTCAAATCGATTTTGCACTTGAATCATCTAGTAATAATCATATATATGTAATAACATCTAATTAACCATACTAGAAATGTAATTAGTAGACTCACAAAGCTAGAACAAAGATCAAATATGGTTTCCCCCTTGGTTTGAAAATCAAACGAGCAAGCAAAGATGATAGGTGTAAAATACACATATCTATTTATACCTAAAAAGACCCAAATAAACCCAAAACAGACCAAAAATGGCAAAAATATGCTTGTATTTGTGTTTTGTGTGTGCGGCAGTTCGATAAGTCAAAAATCACAAAAAACAATCCAAAGCGGCAAACCACGGACAACTACGAGAATCAGAAGAGTAACTAAGCCAAGCAAAAAGAAGCCAAAGATTTTCCAAATACATACCAATTTTTTTTCCCTCTTCTCTCCAACCAACTCATGCATTTTCTCGAAAGTTAATTTATAACTTGAAAAAGAGGAAAGAAGATAAGGCCAAATGTGAAAACTTCTCAAACTAAAAACTACAACAGTATTAACAGTCCTGAAAGAAGGACGGGAACATTTACTGTTCACAAGAATCCATACGTTCCCAAAAATACCACGCATATTAAAAATTAAAGGGAAATCCACAATAAAGTGGTGCGTTGGACAATTCAAGTGAAGCTCAAGCACAAAAGCAAGGACAAATTAAGTCTAATCAATGGGATACTTATCATACTCACGCACAAAGAGGCCACGTAAACAATAAAAGAAGCACACATAGTGATGGGTTTTGTGCTAAACCCTTCCAACTCACAAAACTAACACAAACCTCGACACACACAGAATGCCAAAGCCTGTCAATCCTACAGGTGTCCACAAAAGATCCAAACGACCCACAATATAGATCAAATGATTGAAGAAATGAGTATGACCAGGTTATTAAAATTGTTGAGTGAGCAAAGGCTAAAGATCCTAGAAGCTTCAGCTTGGCAACTATAAAAGTCCTTGCATTCTCAACACACAAGCAGGGATCCGATTTTTTTAGTTTTTCATTTATTAAATCTAGTTTTGTTATATAATTCTATTTTTTATTTCTTAAATGTAATTTCCTTTTTCAGTATTGTAAACAAGCGTTAATTCAATTGAATGTAATACAGATTTTAATGTATTTAAATTTTTTGTTTCTAAGCTCATCTTTTAAGTCATAAAGCTCATTTAAATAAGCCAAAATTAGCTCAATAGAGCTCATATGTAAGCTTCTTTCAGGTCTATCGAGCTGAAATAGCGCTTTTGAATTCTTAATTAATCATACTTAAACCTCAAATCAGTTTAGCATCTTACATGGTCTTATTGTCTTTGAGCTTTTGAATGGGGAATCTAAACGCATGAAGAGATCCAAGAAGGACTTATACCATTGAGCATCATAATTACGCTAAGGAGCATGTAGCTGCCTTTATTTGTGTTCCTTTTTAGTTATACTAAAGGAACAAGTAATCTCCGAGCTTCATGACATGATACACAGACTGTAATGCATTTACTAAAATGCTCAGGATTAGTAGGATCTCGTATATCACAGCATATCGATATGAGACACTATTTACGCATCGGGTCAATTTTGCTTATAGGGATCAGGATACTCGGGTCGATCTACTTATGGGGGATAGGATGACTCTCCAGGAGACAGTATGGATGGTGGAGGAGGAGGCCTATGCTTCCCGAGAGGCTTGGGCTCACTCGATAGGATTGAGTCAGGTGACTCATCAGGAGCTTTAGACCCATCGTGATCATGTGTATGCACACGAGACCTATCTCCAGGCACACCAAACATAGCTACAGCTGCAGGGTACTCTCATTCAGACACAACACCAGGTACATGAGACTCGTTTTCAGATGCAGCAGGCTGAGTTAGCAACGCTTCGAGAGACTAACCGTAGGCGTCAGGACCATATGGTAGAGACTCTCCGAGTTATTAGAGACATGAGGCGACAGATGAGCAACATGCAGGCCAAGTTGTTAGCACTGCGAGGGCAGCAGAGGAGAGCTAGACAGCCAGGACCAGAGGCTACGATTCCAGATCACCAGGACGCTTCTGGGGATGCTGACAGTCACATCTAGTGATTTATGTTATTTTATCTTGATAGGTCATTGTACAGGCATGTTAAGTATTAGGGGTTTTCCCCGCTAACATAGCCTTAGATCTTTTGTATTGTGTTATGTGTACTCCGACAACTATTTCATGTAAAATTTTCAAAGTTATAAATGAAATGGATGTGTTATGTTGTACTATATGCCTCTCTTGTGTTGATATCTCATCTATACATTATTATATTCTGTCATATAACCTTATGTTTTGTCTTTTGTGATCTAGACAAATCATGGCACCTACGACCAGAAGAGGACCGAATACCCCTGTAAACAACACTAACCTAAACAACATAACTCTAGAATCCATCCAGGCAGTGATTGACCAAGCTCTTTTGCGAAACTCCACCAATGGAGATGGAAGCCACAGTTCGCACGAGGATAACCGAAGGAACGTGCAAACTGTACGCCCTTGTTTTTACGCTGACTTCATGAAGTGTCAACCTTTGAACTTCAAGGGGACTGAAGGCGTGGTCGGTTTGACTCGGTGGATTAAGAAGATGGAGTCAGTTTTCAATATCATTGGTTGCGTTATTGAGAATCAAGTAAAGTTTGCCACCTGCACTCTGTTAGGTGTTGCTTTGACTTGGTGGAATGGTCCGATAAGAACCTTAGGTCCTAAGGCATATGCAATGACTTGGGAAGTACTCAAGAAAAAGATAACGGACAAGTATTGTCCGCAGGGTGAAATCAAGAAATTAGAAATCGAGCTGTGGAACCTAAAGGTTAAGGGGAACGATGTTCCAACATACACTGAAAGTTTCCAAGAACTAACCCTGATATGTACCAAGTTTGTTGCCAACGAAACTGAGATGGTTAACAAGTACATCAGTGGACTTCCTAACAACATTTATGGGAACATCAAGTCTGCCAGACCCAAGACGTTGGATGAAACTATTGAGTTGGCTAACGACTTGATGGATCAAAAACTCCGCACCTACGCAGAAAGGCAATCTGACAACAAAAGGAAGGCCGATGATTCATCCAGGAACAACCATGGTCACCAGCAACAACCCTTCAAAAGGCAGAATGTCGCCAAGGTCTACAATATATGGAGAGGCAAAAGGAAGCCTTATGGGGGATCTTTGCCCAAGTGCACCAAGTGCCATCTTTACCACAATGGCCCGTGTACCCAGAAATGCCACAAGTGCAACAAAGTAGGGCATTTTGCTTGCGATTGCAGGAGTACTGGTAATACAAATGTTGCTAATACTCAGAAGGGCAATGGGGCAGCTCCCAAGGGAAATGGTTGTTTTGAGTATGGAGCACCAGGGCATTTCAAGAGAGATTGTCCTAAGTTGAAGAATAAGGATGGAGGAAATGGGAATGCACAAGGCTGGGTTTATGCAGTTGGGAATGCAGAAAAGAGAGGAAATGCATCGGGAAACCCAGATGCAAATGTCGTCACGGGTACGATCCTTTTAAATAACCACTATGCATCTATCTTATTTGACACTGGTGCCGATAGAAGCTTTATATCCACGGCATTTAGTTCCATGATTAACATCACCCTAACACCATTAGAAAATTGTTATGATGTCGAATTAGCTGATGGGAAATTAGTCGGGATAGATACTATTATACGAGGTTGCACTTTAAATTTCTTAGACCATCCGTTCAACATAGATCTAATGCCCGTAGAACTGGGTAGTTTCGATGTCATTATCGGTATGGACTGGTTAAGAAGATGTCACGCCGTGATCGTGTGCGATGAGAAACTTGTTCAAGTTCCCTATGGGAATGAAACTTTGACTTTTTGTGGCAACGAAAGTAGCAACGGGAGAGAATCTCGGTTGACAGTTATCTCATGTTCAAAAGCTCAAGAGTACATGGCAAAAGGATGCCAGGTCTTTTTGGCGCAGATATCCGCCAAGAAAGAGGAGGACAAGTCGGAAGGAAAACAAATAAAGGACGTACCAATCGTCCGAGATTTTCCTGAAGTATTTCCCGAGGACTTGCCAGGTCTTCCTCCGGCTCGACCAGTGGAATTCCAAATCGACTTAATTCCAGGAGCCGCACCCGTAGCTCGAGCACCGTATCGATTGGCTCCATCCGAAATGAAGGAATTATCAGAACAATTACAAGAACTTTCTGACAAAGGATTCATAAGGCATAGTTCCTCACCTTGGGGAGCCCCGATCTTGTTTGTCAAAAAGAAGGATGGGTCATTCAGGATGTGCATCGATTGCCGTGAGTTAAATAAACTGACAGTCAAGAATCGTTATCCACTTCTGAGGATCGATGATTTATTCGATCAAATTCAAGGATCCAGTATTTATGCAAAAATAAACCTGAGATCGAGTTATCATCAGCTTAGAGTACGAAAGCATGACATTCCGAAGATGGCATTCCGAACTCGGTATGGACATTACGAGTTTCAAGTTATGCCATTCGGGCTAACAAATGCACCTTCGAGTATTCAAAGGACCACATAAACCGAGTGTGCACGCCTTACTTGGCAATACGTTTGTGATCTCATCTTCATCATGATGATATACTTATTAATTCAAAGGTCCGAAAAAAGATCACGAAGAACACCTTAATGGAATCTTGAATTGCTTAGAAGTGAGGTTGTTATCTAATTTTTTTCCAAGTGCGGAGTTTTGGATATCGAAGGTACAATTTTCTCGGTCCTACTGTCAATTGATAGCAAGTATTCATGTATATCCCTTGCCAAAGATAGAATCTATCAAAGGTTGGGCATCTCCTAAGTCACCGACGGAGATCCGCCAATTCTTAGGACTTGCTGGATACTACCGGAGATTCATCGAGGAATTCTCGAAGATTGCCAAATCAATGACGAAGCTTACTCAGAAAGGAGTCAAATTTGATTGGGGTGAAAAGGAAGAAAACGGTTTTCAGTTAATAAAGCAGAAGTTATGCAGTACGCTAATTCTGGATTTGCTTGAAAGAAGCGAAGACTTGGTGGTCTACTGTGATGCGTCACACAAGGGTTTAGGTAATGTATTGATGCAGAGAGAGAAGGTGATTGCTTATGCTTCTTGACAACTAAAAGTTCACGAGAAGAACTACACCACTCATGATTTGGAACTTGGATCGGTAGTGTTTGCCCTAAAGATATGGAGACATTAGCTATACGGAACCAAATGCGCCGTATTCACCGACCATAAAAGTTTACAACACATTCCTGACCAAAAGGAGCTCAACATGAGGCAACGCCGTTGGCTAGAATTGCTAAATGATTACGATTGTGATATTCGCTATCATCCAGGGAAGGCAAACGTAGTGGCTGATGCATTGAGCCGTAAGGAACGGATTGAGCCATTTCGGGTTTGAGCCTTGGTTATGACCCATGGCTTGGATCTGCCCAAACGAACATTAGAAGCTCAGATCGAAGCCTAGAAACCAGAGAATCTTGTGAACGAATATGCGGGTGGTATGATCAGAAAGGATATACCCAAAATATTGTAACCCACGCGCCGTGTATAACTTTAAGTTTACCTGGCAAGGAGTTGGTTACCTGCCATGGAGACTTAGGATCCGTGTAATTATGACACAAATACCACCAAGTCGAAATACTTCTATCCATCCCGGGTTCCAAAAAGATGTAACCAAGAGTGAAGAGCTATTATTGTGGCCACACATGAAGGATGACATCGCCGCTTATGTTAGCAAGTGCTTGACGTGTGCGAGGGTCAAGGCCGAACACCAAAGGCCATCAGGGCTGTTAGTACAACCAGCGATACCCGAATAGAAGTGAGATAATATCACGATGGATTTTATCACCAAACTTTCTAAGTCGTCACGAGGTTTTGACACCATCTGGGTGGTTGTGGATCGACTTACACAAATCTCTCACTTCATGCCAAAAAGGGAGAATGATCAACTGCAAGTTGACAAGTTTGTAGCTGAACATGAAAGTTAGCAAGACACAGGATACCTGCTTCGATTATCTGTGATCGTGATGGGAGTTTCACATCCAATCTCAAGAAATCATTTCAGAGAGCTTTGGGTACAGATATAAGTATGAGCACTGCGTATCATCCAGAAACTGACGCTTCAAACTCTCGAGGACATGTTACGTGCTTGTGTGGTCGATTTTGGCAAAGGTTGGGTTAAACATTTGTCATTGGCCGAGTTTTTATACAACAACAGTTATCACGCTAGCATAAAGGCCGCACCTTATGAGGCACTGTATGGTTGAAAATGTCGATCACCAGTGTACTGGGCCGAAGTTGGGGAAGCCCAACTGACTGGTCCTGAATTGATCCAAGAAACAACGGAAAAGATCGTCCTGATCAAGCAGAGGATGCGATCTGCTCAGGATCGACAAAAGAGCTACGCTGATCGGAAATTGAAAGCTGATGGAGTTCGAATTTGGGGATAGGGTTATGCTCAAGGTCTCACCTTGGAAAGGGGTTGTACGATTCGGTAAGCGGGGCAAGCTGAACCCGAGATATGTCAGACCTTTCAAGGTGTTAGCAAAAGTTGGGAAAGTTGCCTACAGGCTGGAACTTCCTCAAGAGTTGAGCAGAGTTCACCATACCTTCCATGTGTCTAATCTGAAGAAATGTTACGCTGACGAACCATTAGTCATGCCGTTAGAAGGAATTCACAATTGACGATAAGCTCCAGTTTGTGGAAGAGCCCGTTGAAATTAATGGAAGCGGAGTCCCCAAACGATTTAAAGCGCAGAGCCCGGAATACCATTGGTTAAGGTTCGCTGGAACTCTAGGCGGGGCCCTGAGTTCACCTGGGAACGTGAAGATTCGTTCAAACAAAAATACCCACAACTCTTCACAAACCGGGCTTCGTCATCCACTACAAGGTCTTAAGCTTTGAGGACAAAGCTCTTTTAACGGGTGGAGACTGTAACATTTCTCAATTTCAGGTCATTTTACGATGCCTATTATTCGTCATTATTTATTTTGTCTAATACGCATTTACTTTTAAATTAACTTTTAAGCTAAATCGCGTAATACTAGAAATGACCATATCATTGTCAACTTCATCAAATAACTTATGGGGGGGGTGGTTACATCAACCAAGTAACTATAATAATTACAGGAGATAATTATTAGCTTTTTCATAATTTATTATATATTACGATCCACGTAAACAAACAGTTACGTTAGCAAAATAAGTGCAAATTACAGGGCATACCCTTAGACATCTATACCATCTATACTCAGACAAATACCCACGTTATACCCACTACAAAAATAAAAATTTATTAAACGCCATTCTCCCATAAATAAGCAAGGCCCGGTTCACGCAAACCTTGCTAAAACCGTCAATGAATTTACAAACTCACTAGCTACTCCTTAACCCAAACCTGGACCAAATAGTACTCCTACATTTCACATGTTTTTTAGAAATTTCTAGATACAAAAGTACCCTAGGCCTAATCTTGGACGTCCAAATGCTTGAGGATTATCAAGAATCCTTACAAATCTCTTACAAGTCTATACAAATGTAACCCAACCTCAAACAAACCATAGTTAGTGCTAAGGAGGTGTAGGTAAAGGTTATTACCCCTTGTGTAAAGATCAAATAAGATTTTTGTTCCTTCCTTGGGGGTTCACGGCAACACATAGCCAACAACAAAGATTTTTATAAATCTTGTACCTTATCTAGCATTTAAGAAATTGTACTTGATGGTATAACAAAAACCATGTCCAACAACTAGCTTAAAAACTCAACACCACCTAACCTCAACATATACACGCATCACAGTTGGATGCAAACACACACAAACAAAACTCATTAAACCTTTAGATAAGAAAAACAATTCCATTATTGTGTCCTTCCTACTCGGTCCACAGCCAACCAACACAGAGACCAAAACCCCTTCATTTTCCCCTCTTGTTTAGACGTTGGTCACAGGAGCACGAGATATAAATTTGTTTTGAATTCCATCTGGTGACAATGCAAGCATCAAGCCGTAAATCATATTAGGGTTGCCATTTTTTTCACTCGACATCATCCCGTCCTCCTCGCAAAGCTTAGGAATATTGTAAGTGAACCATTCTCGGTACATTCTTTGTTTAGTCTTGTTTTAATTCTACACGTGACATAAGGTCACGACGAGTGTTGTGGTGTGAACCCAAAACAGTGAACATGCGTGGTCCAACCATGCAATGTCCACGTTTTGACCCCGAGCCCATGAACCACAGGTCAAGTGTGCTTATGCTACAACCTACGATGCGGTACATACCCTTGCCATTGTGACTAGGGTCACGTTTGTTTTGCACATTGCACGTCAAGGAAGGCGTAGACATTGATGGGTTTCAATCACGCATGTCACATATACGTAATGAGCCACGTAATACTCGCATGCATGTCGCGTATATATATATATGGGTTAAATTATTGCTTGTGTGGTAAACTTCCTGAAATAAAAGCAGGGTTAAATCGCTAAAAGTCCACACGAAACATACCACGTGGGAGACTCGACACTAAGTCTATGTCATAGAGATCCTTCATGCAAAGGGAAGAAGCATATCGACTAACAAGGGGGTTAGGGTTGGTTCTTGTTGACAGAAAAAGTAGACATAAAGGGACCCTAGCCCGTCATAATAAAAATAAGACGGAGCCTAATTAGGCCAAAGAACGGTGTTTACATTTTACTAGAGAACTTAAAAAGTCTCGACATGGAAATCATATGGTAAAGGTGCGAACAAATTCTAAATAAAAAGAACTCGACCTAGAACCTTTGAATAATAAACGAGTGACTACATGTAACTAACAAATAAGCTAAAAGGCTTAACGGGCTCGGCAGCCCATAACCGAAAGCCCAACGAGGCCCAACATGAGTCCATAAGCTCACGATAAGCTCTATCAGCGTATGGGGTAACCTACGTGGCTTACGAAAGTTCTAATGGACTCAATGGACTTAATAAAAGCTAATGGACCGAATCGAGCCCATAAAAATTCATTTGAAACCATAATGGGCCTAAGAAGCTCGTTAACGAGCCCAGCAGCCCATAACGAGGGCTTATTGCTTAATTAGTAAGCAAACTTGGAAAATCAGACCCTAATGGGTTTATTGGACTAAGAAAATTAGCCAAGTCCCTGTTGGACTTTAATTATAGTTCGGGTTTGAGCTATTGGGCTCATAAGCCCAATAAGCTCAACTAAGCCCCAATAAGCTCCCCCGAGATTATTTCCGGCTTAGCTAACTTAAATAAGTTAACTAAAGGCTTTGGCACTTTTTAAAACCTAATCGGACCTTTAAAACGCTTATTGGACCTTAGCGGGCCCAATAAGGCCCATTAATCCAAAATAAGTTCGTCTAAGCTTATTTATAAGCTAAAGACACTTTCTAACTGCTATAAAATAACATATTAAACATGATTGCCAACTTGTAGAATCTTAAATTGGAGTCAAAATGCGATTTTTACAAGTTAAGGGACTAAAAGTGTAAATTTGTGAACTATAGGGTTAAAACTGTCATTTACTAATTTTACTATAATAGGGGCTGTTTTGAACATTCTGAAAGTTAAAAGGGGGTGATGTGAAACCTATGAGGACCTAAATGGAAACTTGGTAAAGTCGAAGGACTAAAAATGACAACATGGAAAGATAAAGGTTAAAAGGGTAATATAACCTAACCTAGACAAAAGGACTAAGGTCGTCAAACTTATCAACTTAAAGGTATGTTATAAAACTTAAATGATTTTATAAATACCTAAAGTGTCGGACTGGACTTAATAACAATAAAAGTATTGTTGTATTAAAGTCAAGGTTTATATAGAATAATTTGTCAAGCTAATAAACGTATAATTATTATCAGTGCCTATCTCTGGTCATATACCTTCCCAAGAGCAAACAAGTAAACAATTCCTCAAAACAGAATTTACCACCACACAAGTGATAACAATATATATAAGGGGATAAATAAACTAGCATTTCCATGTAGTTTATTTATGTGATTGGAAGTCTAAATATTGTAGACTAAGGCTTGACCGTATTTACTTAGGTATTTGACGGTGTGATTCACTACTTACTTGGATATATATTTATCATTTAGAGGACTACCTTCTAAGGTGAGTTCATAGCCCCATGTTTTACTGTTATTTAAATGATTTACATCCTTGGGTTGAGGACATGCTTTGTTTTACAAATTGGAAAACGCACGTGTAATTTTTTATACCATGATTACGTGTTGGCCTGAGTTACCATAACCCCCCATTATGTCCATGTCATGAACCTGTTATTGCATAAGATGTGAATGAGAATTACATTGTGTGGGCGCAATGTTATGGATAGCTCTATTAGGGGATTATAATCCCCCGTTTCAGGGTGACTAGCTATCACCGGAACGAACGCATACCACACGTCGAATTAGGAGTGCAGGGTTTTAGCACATCATTCACGGGACACATCCGTTTGCAAATATATTTGCATTCACCATATGTCGAGCTTCAGTGTCATGAGCTTAGGAAAACTTAATTACTTTTTATGATGTTTGCAACGGTGCTTCTTAAAAATATACACTTGGAAATCTTGCGGTCCTACTACTGATTACAATAAACCTTGAATTCACCAACTTTATGTTGACGTTTTTAAAACATGTTTTCATGTCAATTAGGGCATGAGATGCCGGTGATACATGAGTTCTCTCTTGAAGGTGGTCAATACTAAAGATTTACGTGCATCAACATTTCGGGACCAATTTGTTATGACGTAAATTCTTTACATTTATGTTGTTGAACAATTATGAAGCCGGAGCTTACGTAACCAAACAAGTATTGATGGGGGTTGAATCCAATGTATCTATCAAAAAACGACAACTTTAGTAGAGTCGTTCTCATATCTTGTGCTATTGATCTATGAAGTAACACTCCCGGATATTCAACATTCAGCTGCTACCCAGATTTGAGGGTGTTACAGTCATTTCATTGGTGCATTAAGATGCTTGTCATTTGATTCCAAAATTTATCAAATATAATGTACTCAGAAACTTTTTAGGGCATAATTTATTATTTCATAAAAGTAAGGTACAAGTCTTTATTAATTTCTCTGCCTAGATGTTTCTTTGCAAGCCGGGATACATTGTTATAGCGAGTCTGGCTGTTTTGCTTATAGGCCTAGGCGGGCTAAAATTTTCTGAATCTGATCATGATCCTCAGCGCGTCTGTCCTCGGCATCAGCTACCCTTATCTGCAACATTGCGATCTCATTCTCGGCAGCTGTGAGAGAATCCTGCAATTCGGAGATCAGAAGCTCTTTGTCTTCGGTGTCTGCATGAAGAGTGTTAATTTCTACTTCTAGGTCCTCTAGTCTGGCCGTCACATCTTCTGGGTTGAGTTCTGATGTCTCGGATGCTGGTTTACCGTCGAAGAAGGTAATGACATCTGGGAAGAATGGCGATGATGGTGATCTACTTCTCTTTCGAGATGGCCCGGGCGCTTGTGATATTAGTGCAGGAACACTGAGGTTATTTATTTCTTAGGAGTGTTCACGCCCTGCGGCAGGGGTCAAGGTTAGTTCTAGTTCAGGTAATTGGGTTGCCTGAGAGGTTGTCGAGTCAAGTCTTCTTGGAATGGAATGTCCCGTGGCGGCTTCCTGTTCCGGGGAGTTGTCAGGTACGTTGCTGGAAAGTGATTGAGACATTTTTCGAATACGCCCTGCATACGACAAAATGGGGTTTCTTCTTCTTATATTCCATATTTGGGTAAAGATTACTTATGAGTGCCATATATTTTTGAGATAAGGTGTATTGCATGTTTCGAATGGTTATGCATACTATGTCTAGAGGATATGTCTAAGAGTGTTGGATTTAAGCATTGGTATGTTTTTTGTTCTTTTTGGGAAGGTTATTCGTAATTATTAGTCGTATCCTTATTTTAAGACCTAAGCCAGTGACCGGAAAGTGTGGTAGGGTTTTCGGACAACAGATGCATATCCGTAGAGTTCATTTTATTCTTGGCTCAAGAGCTGACGTAAACCTTCATGTCACCGATTTCTTTCTGACGTCTTGACTGTTAATATGCGCTATTTCTCTATACATTTACCGTATCGTGGTTTTCAACATGAATTTGTTTGTTCAATGTTCCCAAATGATGCGACATTCGTCAATTATTGGTGTACTCAAGCGGCGCATGCTTTCTGGTAGATTTTTATATACTTTGAAAATACTTTTAAGTGTTATACCGACATAGTATATAAGTATATAATGTATTTCACAAAAGGTCGCTAATAGAATTCTTCGCGAGTGAAGTACGTGAGGTAGGTGATTAGCAAGGTGCCCGAAGTGTTTATGTGGTAACTCTCATAAAATGAGATAGTAAGGATGTAATTACTAACAAAATCCATAATATTACGTAAGTGACTATTCGTAGTGGGATATGAGTTATAGGGTTAATTATTTGGTGAGAGTCATGGTAGTTTCATTGCACTAGGATGATGCAAATACGTAATCCACAATATGTGTTATTCCAAGATGGTGAATGATAATGTATAGTCTAATGAACACGTATTATCATGACGACAGTGGTAATTTAGTTATTTAATGATATCGTGCCAAACAATTGTTGACTTAGGAAGTAAATAGTAATAGATAGTGCGTATGTTGTTCTGATATGTCCTCAGGAGCCAGTTATAGTCTATAGTTACTAATGCAACCTAGTTCTCTATAATCAAGTGCTCTGATACCAATCTGTCACACCCCCAAATTCACTACAACGGAAGACTAGATTTGGGAATGGTGACTTCATGGCGTGAAGAGAACTTGATACGAGAGATAGACCTATACATACCATTATACCAATGCAGACTCCATATATTCTGTAAGGTAGAGCACCTGAGAAAAACATTGCTAAAGTGTCAACATAAAGTTGGTGAGTTCATAGGTTTTTTTGTTTGATAATAGTGATGAACCACAAGATTTATAACCATAGCATGAAATATAGTAATCCTATATATCACAATGAAAGCTATTTACTATTGTCTAAGCTCATGACACAGAAGCGTTAACAAGTACCATCATAGGTGAGCCTATGTAGATGTTCAACCCGTGACATCCGTAACTGACTCAAATGAAACTGTGTTTGCTTGACTAATGTAAGTCCAAGACAAACAGGGATGTCAATCCC
>BQNB010173126.1:0-13391 GCA_026074375.1 Tanacetum coccineum
TAATTTACAAACTAATCTTATAAATTAATTTACACTTATATAGAATGTTTACTTCCATTTTAAGTATCATTTCACCAACAATAATACAAAGTTAGAATTATATAAATTTTTGTAATATTCCATAAATCATAAAAATAAACCTAGGTGGTGTTTAACATATACAACAAGCATGCAAACATATGTAAATGAATAATGAAATGCTTAAGGTTTAAATGGACCTTATAGAAGAGATGTAGGATGATAAACACAAGATAAAAATCCTAGCAATGCTTCCAAATTCAAAACCCTAATCAAGAAAACCCTAAATATGTTTTCTTGATTAATCCTTGTTAAACCCAAATCCAAGCTTGAAATACCCTTGAGTAACCTTAGATATGCTTAGAATGAACCCTTGTATGCTTGGAATATTTGAAGAATAAAAATTATATGAAACCCAAATTCCAAATATTGAGTTGTGGGTTATGGAGGCTTTTAGAGAGAGTCGAGTGAAGTTTTTACTTGTAAGAATAAAATAGTGATTTAGTTATTGTAGGAATTGCCTTTTATAGCAAGAGTTAACGTTTAACCTACCTTAAACTAACCATGGTTGAGTAGTGGGGTTAAGGTACAAGATGTAAGAACTTGTAAGACCTCTCCTCCTCCTTAGGAGGAGGGAGATGCATAATTGGAGGATGAGTGCATTTGACAAGCCAATTACTTGAAGATTGTGTCTTAGGGTATACTTTATGTAAGATACAACTAAAAAGGTGAAACTTAGTGGGGATTTAATCGATTTATTTGTGTGTATGATGCTATATCTGGCCATGAGGTGATATTAAGTGAGAAATGAGTTAAATTTTGGGTATTGGGTATAATAGTGGGTATTTGTTTGAGTATAGATAGGTATAGGTGCTTCCGGGTATGCCCGAATGTAATTTATTGCGAAACGTAAGCGCTTTACGTAACCAATAAAAATAAATTATGAAAAGTTATAAATTATACTCTTAATAATCATATAACCATTGCTTGATGTAAACTTAAACTTGTTTGGTGTCCGTTTATGTTGAATGATGATTTTTAGTTTACCCGATTTAACTGTAAGATAATAATTAAAAGCGAACGCGTAAAACCCTAAAAATAAATAATGAAAATAATTAAGTCGGGAAATGACCTGAAAATGTAAAATGTTACAAATTGACTTAGATTGAATTTTTTCCAAGCTTGCGAGATTTTTGTTGAACCTTTTGTGGCAGTTGTCGACACTCTAGCGACAACTTAGTTATAGTTTTCTTAGCTTGGGTGATTTTTGAGGTATTCTTCATGTTTTCAAGGATTTATCTTTGAAAGATAATGAAAATTAATATTGATTGAATTGTTGTCAATTACATAACAAATAATCTCTATTTATAATAGAACATTGCTTTGGGAATAAGCTAACATAAACTAAATATTAGGTTCATAAAAAGTGTCGATTATGTGGTTTAATTTTTCTTAGTCATTAGTCTCTATTTTGTTTAGAATAAAAATAGTTTATAATAAGGTATATTATGTTAAAAGTAAAAAATAGCATAATTGCCAAAGAATAGGGAGTAGAAGTGAAAAATAAAGGAACGGAAGCCTTCTTCCTTCTCCTATAAATACCCCTTATAATCATCATTAGAGGGTGATGCCTTGTAATAAACTTTTCCTTTTTCCTCCATTTTAATAACATTTGAAATTTGAATACTTGCCCTCCTCTACTATTCTCTCTAAGCTTTCATGAACGATATGTATGATTCAAGATAAACAAGACCTAACAAGTGGTATCATACGCCATTAGAGAATTAGAGTGATTCGTTTTGTGAGTTTTTTACATGTCCGAGAACCTCGAAATGACATTCGATGAATTCGGTTGAGATTTTTGAGCTTTCGAGTTGTGTTTTGGCAGTTATTTCGAGTTTTTGGACATGATTAAGTATTCTACTAGATTTGACGTGACGTAGTTTTGTGGAGCTTTCATTTTCAATACTATTCTAACATTCTCGGAAGTATTTCGGCATTCTCAGAAGTAATTTTTGTATTCTTAGATCGTTTTTCTGATAGTTTTTGCTTATTACTCTTAGTTTCTCGATAAAAAAAGTATTATAATAGATATATACGCATTTTTGGTTCTATCGAAAATCATATATTAGGAGATTATTGATAAACTCGGTGGAAGATCAAGTTTTATAAGTTTTCACACATTTTCGGTTTTATCAAAAAGTGTGAATAAGGACTTAGTGAATTTACTCTGGGGAATACGCTTACAAAGTGTTAAAACCACAATTTCATGGTTTTATCGTGAATTGGGATTTTGAAAACAAAATCTTCAGTTTCTAAAACTCGGAAGTCAAATTTGGTTCTATCGAATTTGACGTTATATGTGTTTTCGATCATCCAGTCATCATAAATCTTGGTTTTATCGAGTTTGTGATCATTGTTAATCCTTAGTCAACAAAATTTTCAAAACTCGGTTCTATCGATATTGCTATAATCGATTTTAGGATTAAGGGTATTTCCGAGTTTAATACGTTTTAGGAATACCGAGTTTGTTAGTATTTTTTCCGAGTTTAGTTATGGTCGAGAAGTGTACCGAGTTTTAGACTACTTGTTATCCGAGAACAGTGTTGTCCAAGTTTCACAATTGTTATCGAGTTTGGAAATCATCTCACAAATATCACTCATTTTTGTCTACAAAGATCCAATCTTTGAATCATATGAAATATCAACATCCAAAACATATCAACAATCCCTTGCTGATGCCGGTTCTGAGACTAGGCCTCCCATGCTTGAAAGGGGTAGTTATATACCGTGGTCAAGTAGATTTAGACGATATATAAATCGAAAGAGGGAAAACCAAAAGTGGCTTAACAAAGCGCTTGATGAAGGTCCTTATCAGTTTGAGATTTATATATGATCCTTTGTTCTGAGATTTAAAACAATTTGACAGTTCTGAGATTTAAATCTCAGAACTGTCAAATTGTTAGAAAAATCTCATGATCCTTTGGCTCTCGTAGCACACACGGGTTCATCTTCTAGAAATACATCGTCTTATTATGTGACACATCCTACGTCTGTGGTTGATTATAAAGATGAATACCAGCAGGATGATGTTTACACCAATTCTGAAGATCCTCTAACATCTGCAATGTTGTTACTTGCTCGAGCCATTACTCAAAATTTTTCTACTCCAACAAATAATCGTCTTTTCACTTCATCCAATACCAGAAACCAAGAAATCATTCAAGGTGACAGGGTGAATATTCAAAGCAGGAACTCTGGTAATGCTGGAAGAAATAATAGATGAGCTTATGTTCAGGAGGATTCGTCTTGCTAAACGTTTGACAGTAGATACGTTTGATTATCTTTTTGATTACCTTCAGCAATTCAAGAAATTGGTTAATGTCTCAAGAGCAAAGAAGTTAGAAAAATCTCATGATCCTTTGGCTCTCGTAGCACATACGGGTTCATCTTCCAGAAACACATCGTCTTATTATGTGACACATCCCACGTTTTGTGATGGAATATGAAGAAGAAAGCCAGCCATGATGATGTTCACCAAAACCAGTCTGAAGATCCATCTAACATCTGCAATGTTGTTACTTGCTCAAGCAATTACTTAAAATTTTCTACTCTAACAAATAATCGTCTTCGCACTTCATCCAATACCAGAAACCAAGCAATCATTCAAGGTGACTGGATGAATATTCAAAGCAGGAACTCTGGTAATGCTGGAAGAAATAATAGACGAGCTTATGTTCAGGAGGAAATTATAGAGGGATTGAATGCTCCAAATGAGACCAGAAATGTTCAAAGGACTCTTCGAACTTCGTCTTCAGAAAACACTTCAACTGTTCAATGCTACAACTGCAGTGGAAAATGACATTATGCCTATGTATTAGTGCCAAAGCCAAGAGTTTTGGACTCAAAGTACTTATGGAACAATGTTGCTTAGGCTAAACAGGATGAAGCTGAGAATTCTACCGATGAGCAGAATGATTTTCTCTTTGCTGATGCTTCAAGGATGGAGAAATTAAAAGAACTCAGTGCAACATATGCCTAATGACTAGAATTTAAACCAGCTGATAACAACTAGTTGAGAAGCAAGAGATCTGATGCTGGGCCAAGCTATGATTCTGTATTTATAAGTAAGGTACAATCTTCATCCAACATTGAAAATGAAGAACAAATGTATCCAACTCATACTAAAATTATTAACAGTACTATTGGTGATGATCAAATTGATAGCGATATTATATATTTGATTCACCTAATGGGAATGTTTAAAGTGGGCATTTTGTAATAAAAAAGATACACATGTTCCTGATCATGTTGCTTAGAGCAATTAGCTAGAAATGCAACCAGGAAGCTAAAAACAACAAACATTTGCTCAAAAAGGTCAGAAAACAAAACAACGAATTTGACTAGTCATTTTGAGTTGATAAGGAAAGGGTTCCGGGTTTTGGAAACATAAACGGGAATAATAATTATCTCAACGATTTCTTGAGGTCGATAAAACGAGCAAAACAATTGAGTCACAAGCCCAGTCTCATTTGTTCGTGATCGATAAATAATCAGATCAAGAAAAACAACGAGATAAAATAGATTTCAATGTCAAAGATTAAAACGGCAAAATGAGGAACTTCCAAAAGACTCATTCAATTTAAAAAGCCAAATGATAAAAATGGAGGATAAATATCATGAACCTGTTCTAGATCTTGAGGTCCAAACTGAAAAAGAATATTGATCTAATTTTGAAACTTGGCAATTCCTTACAAGGAATGTTTATGCTTGGACCAAAGCCATTGTCTGTGTATGACCAACAATTAAAACATGGTTTGGGGTATCCGAATCCTTATACACTCAAGCAAGCAATTTCTCAACAAATTCCAAAGTTTATATATCTTCCTCTATTAAGGTAATCAAGAGATTTTCTTTGAATGTTAGAGATACTGAGGACACTCTTGATGATGCTTCCAAAAGTCAACAAAAAGTGTACGAAAAAATAAATGATCCAATGGCTGTTGCAAATAAACAATAATTGTTGGACAATTGATTATCACAATAAATGCTCTCTATAAAGACTTTATTCCTCAAAAATAACTTTCTGCTAAGCAAAAATATTTTCCATCTTCTTTTATTCCTTGTAACAAGAATTCAAATGCAACTCCTTCTATCCCAGCATCAATGCCGAGTGAGTCACCTTTGATCATTGAATAGATAAAAATATAAAATTGTTCTCAAAGGTGTGTCTGAATTGATTCAAACGAATGTAAAAGAGCAAGCATTTTTTTATACATCACCTAAGAAATACAACTCAATGATTTTTGTCAAGATCAACTCAAACCAATTGTCCAACGAGTTGCAGTTCTATTTTGAATCTTTAAGATACTATTTTAGAGGGATATAAAAGAGATGAAAAGATGTTTTGAGGTCTTACAGAAAGTGAACTTTGTGAACTAAAAGAAGCAAAATGATTTTTTTGAAAAAATCAACTTTTTGAAGTATCTCTCAATCATAAGTTGAATTAAGTGTTTTGTATAAAATCATGAATGTTAGACAATTCACTCCATGCTGGAAATTGAACAACTTAAAAAGAAATCCATCCGATTCAAGGATGGTTTGCAAGCAAGAATAAAAATTCTTGGAAAAATATGTTTCAAAGGTGTGAAAAGCAAAGTGTTGATTTTGAATTAAAGTTACAACATGAAAAAGAAAAACATAAATGGGAATTCATATTTAAGAATAAAAAAACACAAAATCGGCACTTTTTTATCATTGATTTCAAAAATGGAAAAACTTGAAGATGAAACGGTGTCTTTGGATTTTAGGTATCTTGATAAAAGAACTGACAATGTCAAATTAGAATATCAAAAGCTTTTTAATTCAATCAGAAACACACGGTCTCAAACTCAAACGAAAATGGACGGATTAATTGCTCATGTCTCTGAGAAAACATATGCATATGGTGCTATTCGTGCTGAGAATCAGAATCTTTTGATTACCATATCTGAGTTAAAAACTAGACTGGCAAATGTTGAAAAAGGTAAGTATGTAAATACTAAGTTTACAAGGACAAATGTGTTTCTCAACCTCTTCTTTGTGTCACACCCCCATACACAAACATGTTATTCAAAAGAAATTGGATGTTCAAAAATCAGAAGAAAACCATGTCGTGTCAAAACCAGTCACTTTACAGACTTCACCTGCCAAACAAAGAGGGGTGAATTCAAACAAAAATGTCATAGCACCTGGAATGTACAAAGTTGTAACAACACATGAATCACAAACAAACAAGGCTAAGCATGATTTATCTTCTACATGAATGCTTGATGCAACTAGTGTTAGAAGAAACAATGAATAGAGATTCACAAAAATGTCAAGAATAGTGTCTTAGCTAACTCTAAGAAGCCAGCAAAGAAAATAACAGTTTACGTTAGGAAAAATAAGCAAACAGATATCACATCTGAAAATGTTATCTCAAACAAAGAGAATATAATTGATGTTGATGTTGCAAATGCTCCTAAAGCGAAAATTTTGTTAGTGCTTCTTTGTATGCAAAATGTGCTTATTCCATGTCATGATAATTGTTTTTCAAATTATAAATTGAATGTGCGTTCGAATGTTCGTAGACCCTTATCCACTAAATCTAGAACACCAAAATCTTATGATACTACTTATGTAGTTCGCAAGACTAGGTTTTCTAAGGAGTCGACACTATCTAAGTCTTTAGATACTACTTATTGTAGTTCTCCCAAACCTAAGATTGATGTCGAAAGTACCTCAAAAGCTAACGATAAGGTTTTCTAGTACACAAGTGAAGAAATGTAACGAGATAAGACTTTAAGCACATACATGCCGAACAATAGTCGATAACTAAGTCGAATCTAGCAAAAATAGTTTGAATCACAACCAAAATGTTAGTTTGGTCTTCCTGTGTAACACAAAACCAAATGGTCAGAATAGTCGTTCATCTGAAAAACAATCGATCTCTGTTAAGAAATGGGTAGTCAAAATGCCGACATGACCAAAGAGCTGTTTCTTCTTTGTGTGCAGTAATTTCAGATTGTTTCTGTTAATTGTTGATAGTGGTTTTTCAAAGCATATGACGGGTGATCGATCATTGCTGAAAAATTTCATTGAGAAATTCATGGGCACCGTTCACTTTGGAAATGATAATTTTGCAGCAATCACAGGCTATGGTGATTATATATAGGGCAATATCACTATTTGTCATGTATATTATGTTGAGGCCTTGGACATAAACTCTTAGCTTGGACAATTTTGGTTGATGGAGATTAGAAGTGGCTTTTTTCGTTTCTAAGACATGTTACGTTGTAACTGGAAGGGGGGGGGGGGGAAAAGGGGGGGGAGAATTTGCTTACAGGCGATCGCGAATTAAATTATATACTATCTCCAATTCTGCATGCTGCTTCTTCACCCGTTTTTCTAATATCTAAGGCAAACCTTTTTATTTATTTTTACCTTCGACAAAGACATAGTTATTAGGCACCGCAGACTTTTACATCTTAATTTTGCACCATAAATGAACTACCCCAGACATGACATGGATGATGGCCTTCAAAGTTAAATATGAAAAATATCACCTTTGATTCTGCTGTGAAAGAGGAAAAAGCAAAGAAAAGCTTCTCATCACAACAGAAATTTAATTCCAAGTGATCACTCCAAATTGGAATTACTTCATATGGATTTATGCGGTCCAATGCGGGTAGCTTCGATCAATGGAAAGAAGTATATTCTTGTGATCGTGGATGATTATTCTCGATATACATGGGTTTACTTTCTTCATTCGAAAGATGAAACTCCAGAGATTGAAAAAAAATTCATTTGCTCACCTCACTGACTTATAAATCCAAGTTTGTAAGATTCGTACAGACAATGGTACTGAATTCAAAAAAGCAACTCTAAAGCCCATTATGAAAGTAGGCATCATGCAACAATTTTCAACTGCTCGAACGCCTTAGCAAAATGGAGTAGTTAAAAGACGTAATCGAACTCTTGTTGAAGCTGCTCGTACGATGCTTATCTTTTCTCGACTTCCTGAATTTTCTTGGGCTGAAGCGAGTGCAAACGCCTTGTTTTACTTAAAATCGGTCAATCATTCTACACGACATAACAAAAACACCTATGAGTATATTCCGTGAAGAAAGCCAATGTTGAATATTTTCATGTGTTTGGTTCATTGTGTATCCAAAAATGACAGAGATGATGGAAAAATGAAACCAAAAGCAAAACATTGGGGTCCCCCCCTTTATTGGTTATTCAAAAAGCATCAAAGAGGGTTTTCGCTAAATGAATCTCATATCTTTTTAACTTTTTCCCTTTTTTTCTAATAATGTTTTTATCAGAAAGTACGCAACAAAAATATATAATTGTTCGCAAGTTAAAAATAATAAAAGATTATAAATACGAAACACAAAATGATAAAAACTGTGTTAACGGTTAACAAAAGAGTAAAAAAAACATAGAGACGGTAAAATGTAAGCAAGAAGTGTATCACGATAACAACCTTTTATAATATATATGTATATAATTTTAAAGAAGCTGACATCATTTCTATTAGAGGATAAATAGGCCCAAGCCCGATTTGTGGGTTTAGGGTATCTAGGGTTTTCACCAATATAAATTATGGATCAATAATACATAACACCTACGGGTTTATTCAATGTCTAACATGGTATCAGAGACCAAACTATAAAACTCCTAAAAATATTCTCCACATCGGCTTTAACCTTAATTTTTAGTATAGTTCGACAGATCAATAACAACTGTCTGGGTGGAATCTTTTCCACTTGTGATTGTACTATGGTTTATGTTCGTCAAAAAGAATATCCATGGAACTCCATTATTGTGGGTGCGTCTGCCGGGGGTTTTTGAGTTTTTGAGGGTCTTCGGTTTTTAGGGGTGTTTTGTTACGGTTGATTGAAGGTGCGGAAATTATGTCAAATAAGTTTATGACTGCTCAACAAGAACCTGTAATTATGTTTGAAGATGATCCTCAGGCGAATCAAGCGGGGTTTAAGAATAGTGCATCTGAGATGGCCAATGAGGGTTTGGGTTCGTCCGGCTGGTTTGATAGGTTGTTTGGTGAAAAGAAAGAGGAAGTCAATGTCAAAACTAAGGTGTTGGAGAGCTTTGATTCGCTATTGTGGTTTGAATGATAATTTAATAATTAACAATCATTGACTAAAGGTTGTTTGTATTTTTAATTATTTACTGGTTTTATTATTATGAGTTACGGTGGTTTTATGATTTGGATTTTTTATTGTGTACTTTTTGTTACTAGTCGACTAAAGTCGATCGTTGGTGACTATTTTGTTATCAGTCGACTAAAGTCGATCGTTGGTGACTGTTTTGTTACCAGTCGACTAAAGTCGATCGTTGGTGACTATTTTGTTATCAGTCGACTAAAGTCGATCGTTGGTGACTGTTTTGTTACCAGTCGACTAAAGTCGATCGTTGGTTAAGTAATTCTCAAGTGTTTCTGTTTTCTTTTTCATATGATTATATTTAGGGCCTGGTTATTAGTCTTAGTTTTTTTTGTCAAGTATTGAGGATTATCGGTCTCTGCTTGCTGTCGGATGTCTTCATCAACAAGTTATGCTTTTATTACGTTAATGTTTTTTCTAGTTACTACTCCAGTCTGAGCTTTCGCGATTTCACCGCTCGGACTGCGAGAGAGTATTAGAAAATAAATAGGCCCAAATTGGTTTATGGGTTTAGGGTATCTAGGGTTTTCACCATTATAAATTGTGGATCAATAATACATAACACCTACGGGTTTATTCCATGTCTAACAATTTCATCAATATCGTCAATTGCTTGAAAGCATAAGGATTTGCCAAAGGATCATTTTACGCACACGTGTGCGAAATTTGATTATATAGCAATTTAAAATAAAACCTCATAACCACAAGGGGTGGACTAGATTTAAAAATACCAACCTTCAAAAGTGGAGGTCAATAGTTTCGACTGGGAGAAAATTAATCCTTTTGTGGCCACGGTGGTTCACTTGCGTCGACTAGTCGTCATGCGATTAGTCGGCTCATAATGTAAAGTAGAAAACACATGTAACCAAAAAAAGGAAAAAAAGATCTCATGTAGTATGGATATTATTAGATGATAAATTAGGTTAGTAGGCTCAAGCTCTGTTTGTGGGCTTCGAGTCCACTAGGGTTTACTCTATCTTATCATTATAAATAATTATCAATAAATTCATAATACCCATGGGGTTTTCTATCTTCTAACATGGTATCATGAGCATGTATGATCTTGAGACCTAGTCAGTCATCAAGGTGCCACTTCTATACCACCTCGTCAAATCTCTCCATCTTTATTATCAAATCTCTCCATCTCTATTATCAAAACCTACCGGCCGTCACGAGCCTTTATCCTTTTAAATTATGATAAACCCTAACCCTTTACTCAATCAATTCATAACTCCTTCTCTTTTATCCTGATGTTATACATGTACTTATTTTTCTTGTTTACCGTTAATATGAGTATGTGGTTATTGCCTTTTCATGCCACAACAGTCCTTTCAATTTTGTGATAAAAAAATCGTTAACGTCTTATGTTATGTTTTGTTTAATGTTGCTCCAAAAAACCATAACCAAAATGTGTTTTTTTAATTGTTTCTTTCTAGTTTTGCATATCTTCCGTCTTTAATATTCTTCTAATTGAAAATTTATTTCTCGATACGTTTCTTTTCCTTCTTACATATTTTTCTAATAGCTTTCTCCTCAAGCTTTCTCAAGCAAATCAATCTCCTTCTGGTTTTATTTGTTTTTCAAAGTCATTCTAATCACAAGTTTTATTTACTTTCCTTCTTAACTTTTGTTTCCTTCTTAAAAAAAATAAGTTTTGGGTGTTACATCTTCCTATCTAAGTACAAGACTACAACAACAATCAACAAATCAAGTTTCTCAAAAGATAAAGATTTCTCGCCTTTTGCAAAGTTTAACTTCAGCTGGATCGTTTGAAGATCTCCCGCTCCAACTGCGGGGGAGTATTAGATGATAAATTAGGTTAGTCGGCCCAAGCCCGGTTTGTGGGCTTCGGGTCCAATAGGGTTTACTCTATCTTGTAATCTACAAATAGTGGTCAATAATAAATAATAACCTACGGGTTTTTCATCATTCACATGGAGTCGATTTTCTTTTCTTTAGGTAAGATCCACAAACAAAACTTTGTTATCCTCCGGTCTCGGCTACTTGCCGCATGCAGACAAGGAAACATATTCAGCCTCAGCAGTAGACATCGCAGTACAATCTTGTTTCTTTGAACTCCAACTCACGAGTTTTCCACCTAGAAATTGCAATCCTCCTGATGTGCTTTTACAATCATCTTTACATCCTGCATGGTCCGCATCTGAATATGCAATTAGTTCAAATCCGGAATCCTTCGGATACCATAGGCCCATGTTATAGGACTGTCTCAGGTACCGAAAGATCCGTTTAACCTCTTTGAGGTGTTTGACCGTAGGACGTGCTTGATAACGAGCACATACAAAAGTAGCAAAAGCAATGTCTGGATGACTGGCTGTTAGGTACATAAGCCCTCCTATCATATGACGATAAGTCGTTTAATCAGTAGGAGTGCCTTGTAAATCAGCATCCAGCCTCTCAGTTGCCATAGGTGTACTCATTGAGACACATTCATCTAGACCATGTTTCTTTAACAACTCAATTGCATATTGTAACTGACTTATGAATATGCCACGGGGAGATTTATGAACTTAAAGTCCAAGAAAAAACTTTAGTTCACCCATCATCGACATTTCAAAATTATTTTTCATTAGGTTTGCAAAACGTTTTGAAAAATCTGGATTTGTTGAACCAAAAATAATGTCGTCAACATATACTTGAACAAGTAATATGCCACCCCCGTGAAGTCGTGTGAACAAAGTTGGGTCAATAATACCTTTAGTGAACCCATGTTCAATTAGAAAAAAGTCAATTTGTCATACCATGCACGAGGTGCTTGCTTAAGACCGTATAGAGCTTTTTTTCAACCTGTAGACGTGATCTGGAAATTCTTGATCAATAAACCCTTCAGGTTGGCTGACATAGACTTCTTCTTTCAAAGGACCATTGAGAAAAGCCGTTTTGACATCCATTTGAAAGATTGTGATATTCTTATGAGCATCATAAGCAATAAACATCCGAACAGCCTCAAGACGAGCAACAGGAGCAAATGAATCTTCAAAATCAATGCCTTCTTCTTGCCTGTATCATTTTGCCATAAGACGAGTTTTGTTTCGAACCACAATATTTTCAGCATCACACTTATTCTTCAAGAGCCATTTGAGAGCAATAATATTCTTTCCTTCTAGTCGTGGAACGAGTTCCCAAACTTGAAGTCTCTCAAATTAATTCAACTCATCTTGCATAGACTCAATCCAACTATGATCTGCCATAGCTTCTTTGATATTCTTTGGTTCAATAGTGCTGACGGTTAATGCATACATGCATACCTCAGAATCTGTGTGTAGCCGTTGGCGAGTCATGACAGGTTTGGATGGGTCACCAATAACTTGGTCTAGAGGATGATCTTTTGTCCAAATGTGAGTTGAGGGTTGTACTTGGTGGAAATTCTGCACATTTGATGGTTCTAGAGCCGTTGTTGATGACTCAATTTCCTCATGACTTGGAGGATTATATGAAACAAATTGTGAATTGCCATCAAAATTAGCAGAATCTTCTTGATTGAAGTCATCAGCCTCAGTTAAAGAGATTGGAGAGGTTTATTCATCAGATGTAGTTACAATGGGAGGAGCCTCATGTTCGTCAACAATAATTAAAGATGTAGAAGGTGAGTCTTCATGAATTTGAGTCGGTTGTGCAGCGGAATTGATGGGTGTATCAGAAAACTTCTTCTCAAAATATTCTTCATACATTGGACCGAACAAATTATCCAAATCTTCTTTAGATGGAGTATTCATTGTTTCTGCTGATGAATTATGATTTATGAATCGTTGAAACTCGAGTTCTAAACAATCGTGTTCAGAAGCCATAGCCGTGAGCTCGTCAAACTTGACATTTATGGTTTCCATAATCTTTTTAGTGCGTCTGTTATAGATTCGAAACCCTTTTGATGTTTCCAAATAACCAATAAAGACCCTAATGTCTGCTTTTGGTTTCATTTTTCCAAGATTATCTCGGTCATTTGTTGGATAACACAATGAACCAAATACATGAAAATATTCAACATTCGGCTTTCTACCACGTAATAACTCATAAGGTGTTATGTTATGTCGTGTATGACTGATTGACCGCTTTTGAGTAAAACAAGCGGTAGCCACTGCTTCAGCCCAAAGAAATTCAGGTAAGCAAGAAAAGATAAGCATCGTTCGAGTAGCTTCAACAAGAGTT